>PVLC010034152.1:0-17188 GCA_004027655.1 Graphiurus murinus
ATGAAAAAAAACTGAATATGTTATTTATGTATGTGAATATATACCATATATGTATATTAAGATATATAACTTAATCTTCCCTTTGTCGATTAATGAGTCAATGAAATGATTGACCAAGAAGCAGTAGAGCAGAGTGATTAAATGCACAAGCTCTGAGGTTAGACCACCCGCCCAGCATTCAGTGCTGCCCACTCCACCAACCCCAGCTGAATGAGAATTTTCCTATAATTGTAAACAATTTGGCCTCTCCAAGCCTCAGTGACCCCATCTATAAAATAAAAATAAGAGAACCCGCCATGTGTGATTATTATGAGGATTAAATGATGTAGCTCATGGAAAGTGCTTAGCATGTTTGCTGGCATGTCATGAGACCTCAGTAGTCTCAGAATTATTCCACTGATACCAGAAATGATTCCAAAATAGAGGAAGGAGACATTCTGAAAGCATTAAAGTGATTAGATGGAACCGGCTCATCTTTTTGATGCCACCTATAAATTCTCTGGCATAATAAACTTCTTTTGTAAAGGACCATCCATTGCTTAAAACAGAAAGCCATTTGTCATATTGTTCTCCATATATTTCTGTCACTTTGACTTGCCTCATTTATATAAATGAACCTTTAAAAAATACCCCTCAATCTAATCACTCCTGGAGTCAGCAAACTAATAAATTGTTTATAAAATACAGGATCCGAGCCTACAGACCTGCTGAACATTAGAACATTGATATAGCCACAGGCTGGGGTAAATGGCCATGACCAAAAAGAACTTTAGCATTACTGATTAATCCCCAAAATACAACACAGCGGCAATTTATTTTTTAAACCATCTATCTTTTCCCTTGGACCTAGCCATCGTCTAACTCTCTCTCTCTCTCTCTCTCTCTCTCTCTCTCTCTCTCTCTCTCTCTCCCTTCCTCCTCTCTTCTCTCATTTCTAGCTTACTTCTGGGAAATAATTTTAAGAGAGATCCTTTGCAGAGATTCTGAATTGCTTGTATTAATGCAAGTACAAGTTAAAACAAGAAAAAAGGACATTTCTAAAACCTGAGTGTAAAAGAAGTTATCTCAGAGCTTATAATGTATTTGGAGCAGAATTATAAATGGTAAGAATTTCAGAGAGAAAACACAAAAACCTAGTGATCAGACTCAAGAAATATTTTAAAGCATCAGAAACTTGAGGTGGGTTTGAGGAGATTGTTTTGTTTGTTTGTTTGTTGTGTGGTGCTGGGGATTGAACCCAGAAGCATTCTATCTCTGAGCTACATCAAAAGCCCTATTTTATTTTTTATTTGGGAATAGGGTCTTGTTAGGTTGCTGAGAGTCTTGCTACGTTGCTGAGGCTATCCTCAAATGTAAAATCCTGAGACAGGTCTCAGCCTCCCAAGTGCTGGGATTAGAAGCATTCAACATTATGCCAACCTTTGTATTTTTGCATGGATCTTTCATTCAGGAGAAGCATAAGTTTGGGATAATATGGTTAAAGAAACTCATATTTCTATATCTAAGTGTATTTTTTTCTATCTTAGAGAAAGAAAATTACTATTCTGTTGTATAGATCAATCCCCTTGGGTATATGATTAGGATGGTAGGAGCTGGGTGCACTGGTGCATGCCCATAATCCCAGTACTTGTGGGTAGAGACAGGAGGATCACAGGTTCGATGCCAGCCTCAGCAATTTAGACCCTGTTTCAAAATTTTAAGAAGTGAAGACTGAGGACTGAGGGCATAGCTCATAGGTAGAATGCCCCCAGCTTAAATCCCTAGTACCAAAACAAATAAACAAACAAAAGATGTTAGAAAGCTCAGGTTTTTAGGCATAAGAAAGTGTTATTTTAAAATCCTAAAATAAATTATCATGCTTTTAATATCTGATTAAGTAAAAAATAAAACCATCAATGGCTTCTGTTCTACAACTGAAACCAGAGGTCTACTTGCTCCCACTGTCTTTGCTTTTGCCTTCAAATAAAATCTTGCAGATCTAAGAGTCTCTCTTTCTGGCTTAGGTTTATTAAACCCTGATATGATTCCTCCAGGGTTGAAGATCCTCATGCTAAACTGCTTACCAAAGGTTTACAAATTGAAATAGCTCTCGGGGGGATTTTTTTCTGCCCAGTTAGTTCTGTTACTACTGTCTCTGAAGTCAGAGATTATTGAGATAAAACTGATTAGAAAAGCCAAGCCTCTAACTTCCAACACCAAATAGGTCAGAGAAGCAGAACTCAGAGGGCTTGGAGCTCTTTCTGCTTTTATGTTATTAAAAGACTCACTCCAGTAAGTGAAAGCCTTTTTTACTTGATAGCAGTTTTCAGAAAACAATGCCTCAAAGCATCTTTTCTTTTTTTCCCCCACATAACACTCAGAGCACAAATTTTTGATCAAATTCTGGATTAAGCTGGGCTACTCCCATTATTGATTCAACTGCAAAATGACTTCTTACAAATTTCACATGGCATATCATGGTAACTACCAGTTTAACAGGAGAATGAACCAAAAAATGGAGACACATTCCTAACAAGGATATAAAAAATAAAAACTCCATGTTCTTTCCTGAGCCTTGAATTTTATGATGCCTATAAGCTTAGAAAACCAGTTCAGTCTTGGATTTCTTTCCTGAGTCAGGGAGGTAGCATTATATATGGTTAGTTCAAAAAATTTTATTATCATATTTTCCCTAATAATAGGAAACACAAAAGTTTATGTAAATAGCTCCCATATATAAGTGCAGCAGGGTCTAAAAATTGTACCCTAAATTGATTAAAGCTCAAAATGCATTTTTCTTGGAAGCAGTAGCTGCCGACTTCTGAAACAAGTACACAAAAAGTTGAGTATGCAATGATTACATCCATATCACAAGAACGTCGATTCATCAGGAAGGAAATGCACCAGGCACTGTGCACATGTAAGTTTTTATCACACTAAACCTCAATATTATGTATGGTTACAATGCACCAATAAAAGTATATTAAAAACAAACAAACAAAAAACTCTGCCTCCAACCTCCCTATGAGGTGGCTACCACCCAGTGTTCAAACACTGTTACTGACAGAACTCATGACTTCTAAAGCAGTCCATTTCTTTTTTTGGACAACTCTTTTTCTACATTAGCTAAAATCTATTTACACTGAGTCACAATCTACCTCTACCTACCACCTGGCAGTCCCTCCTATCATGGCCCAGGAAGCCATTCAGCTTCTTTTGTCCTCAATTTTCCACTGTCACTGTGCCCAGTTCCTTGCATTATTTCTCCTAATGTGGATTCCAGCCCCCATCCTCCTGAATATGCTCCATTTCATTTTTAATGTCATTTGTGGAATGTGATGTGCACAGCTGGAGAGGATCAGACATGAGAGCCTAGCACAGTAGGTAGCTGATTGCCCATGGCCTGGACAGAGTGGTTTTATTTGGTTTCACTGAATACTAAGTCATTGAAAGACACAAACAGCTGTCGATGGAACTTATTTGGGTTAGAAAAGAGTCACATCGTTTATGATGTGTGGCAGTGTGCCTAATGAGGGAAACTTTTTTTTTGCCAAAAAAGGTGAGAACTAAAAATACCATCCACTTCTGTTTCTGGAAACGGAACCAGCAAATGACCTCTGAATAAATCTTTATTTTCTGGGGGAAAAAAATCATTTGAATACCATTAACTTCAAAATTGTAAGACAAATAGATGCCCATCACTCTGAAGATAAGTATAAAAGAACAGATGTATTTTTTTTTTCCCTACAGCTTGGCTAAGTCTATTTCTCCTAACATCCCTCAGAGTTCCAAACTCTGATGAGAAGTAGGATGTGAGTAATTTGCATGAAGATCTTTCTGGGAGGAAAAGAAACAATAATACAAAAGACCTAGGTTACAAAGGGCCTAAGAGTGGGGAGAGGGGAAGGAACCAGTCTCCTTCAACCATGGGGTTGAAAAGCCATAGCACAAGAGGGTTGCTTCCTCCTTAGAGTCAAAGAATACAAAGAAGAATAGAACTTTTCATTTATTGGGACCAAGCACCCCCTAGCCCACCCCAAAAACAAGATCTAAAGATGGAACACTTGGGTAACTTTAAGAAATTGTCATTTTCAAATCACCGATCAATGCATCATGGAAGCCTCTTGTCTGAGAATAATACTGGCAGGATCATCCTCTATTCAAGAACTATGAGCATCAGGGCTGAAGCAGAAGGTTCAGTGATAGCAATGTCACTTTGAGCATGACCCTCAGAAACAATTTCTCTGTTCAAGAACCTCTCAAGTCTTTTCCAGCATAGATAAGAGCTCAAGATGAGCTCATACAGATCTAGATTTGTAGCCTGGTTCTACTATTTCCCAGATGCGTAATCTTTAACCTCTTTTAGCTGTCTTGCTTTCTCTCCTATATAGGGAAATATTATCTATCTCATAAAATTGTTATGAAAGTTTAAATAAAATAATGGATTCAAAGATTTAACATATTGTTTGGAATGTGATAAAAACATGTTTGCTCTTATATATCACTTATTCTTTTTATTGTGAAATATAGCACATTTATTTAAAAATAATGTATGAAATAGGCATGCACAGCTAAATAATCTTATTATACTTTTATTGGTGCATTGTGATTAAACATCATTATGAGGTTCAGAAATATACACACACACAGCACTTGGTGTGTTTTCCTCTGGATCCTACCCCACTTCCTCTCGTCCCTGCATATATTTATTGAGATTGGTGTTGATAATATCATATATGTACTTATTTAAACTATTTCCTTTATCAAGTCCCCCCCACAAGCCCCTCCCCTAAATCTCCTTTATTGTTCCACTGGAGTCTCTTCTCTTTTATCTGAAATCCCTTTTTTCTTTAGCTTCCATATATGAGAGAAAATATCATAATATTCTCTATCATAATATTCTCTTATCATAATATTCTCTAGTTCCATCCATTTTCCTGTAAATGACATAATTTTGTTCTTCTTTATGGATGAGTAAACTTCCATTGTGTTATACCACAGTTTTGTAATCCATTTGTCTATTGATGGATATCTAGAATGATTCCATAATTTGTCTATTGTGAATTGTGCTGCTAGAAACATGGATATGCATGTATCACTATAATATTAGTGTGTGTGTGTGTGTGTGTGTGTGTGTGTGTGTGTGTGTGTTACTCTGACTTCAATTCCTTTAGAAAATACCCAGGAGTGGTATAGCTGGGTCATATGGTGGTTCCATTGCCAGTCTTCTGAGGAACCTCCTAAATGATCTCCACAGTGATTATACTAATTCGCAATCCCACCAATAGTGTATAAGGGTTTCTATTTCTCAACATCCTTACCATCATTTATTATTGTTCTTATTCTTGATGCCTGACATTCTAACTGGATTTAGATGGAATCTCAGCATAGTTTTGATTTGCATTTCCTTGATTGCTAATGGTGTTGAACATTTTTTAATATTTTTATTGGCCATTTGTATTTATTCTTCTGAGAAAGTTCTGTTCGGTTCAATTGCTCATTTTATTGCATTATTTGTTTTTTCAGTGTGAAGTTTTTTTTAAAACTTTTTGTATATTGTAGATATTGGTCCTCTACTAGAGGAGTATCCTGGCAAGATCTTCTCCCATTATATTAGGCTCTCTTTTTAGACTCTATGGTTTCCTTTGCCACTCAGAAGCTTTTTTAATTTAATGCCATCCCATTTATTAATTCTCATTTTAATTTCCTGAGCTTTCAGGATCTTATTGAGGAAGTTTCTACTAGTGCCTGTATATTGGAGCATTGGTCTTATGCCCTCTTCTTGTAACTACAAAGTATCTGGTTATTTTAAAATAAATATCACACATTCCAAATTTTTAAGAATCTTTTAACTTTATAATTTTTCTTTCCTTCTTCTTAGAATTGTTGTCTTTTTCAAAATTATTCACTATTTTCACTTAAAATTTTCAAGTGTGCCTTCGATATTGTTGGATATACTAATCTTAGTTATTTTAAAACCTGTAATAATTCTTCTTAGTCTCATTTCTATCAGCTTCTCTCTTAGTGTGACTGGTTGATTCTTATGATGTGATGGCTTGGCATTTTTAGAAATAATTTTAGGGGCCAAGGACATGGCTCAGTGGTAAAGCATTTGCCTAGCATGTGTGAGGCCATGAGTTCCATCCCCAGTGCCAAAAGCAAAAAAAAAAAAAAAAAAAAAAAAAAAAAATAGAAATAATGGGATATTATCTTCCTCCAGAAAATAATTTTTGTTGCTTGAGCCAAGTACCCCGAGGCACCAATAATCACCTCCCTCTATTTAAAGAGAGTTAGTTTTTCACAACCTCCTACATGACTCAAGGCTGAGTGATTTCCCAGTCAGCTTGAAGTGTGACCTTTTAGGTTCCAAACACGAAGCACAGTACCAGGACCTCTACTCTTGACAGACCCACAACTCCAACTTTTGTTCCTTTGTTTCACAAGTCTGTCAAAAATAATACTCAGTGTTTTGATCAATAATCAGCAAATAAAAACAACTTGAATGTTTGGTTCATCTCTCCTGATACCTATCTTTGTCCAGATCTTGCCTCCAAAATTCTTCAGTATCTTCTTGGCTTTTTTATACCTCCAGTATCATTAAGTGCCACATAATAACCTTCCAGTAAACAACAGATCACATATACAATGGCATATGACACATATCCTAGGTGTGTAGTAGATTATATACCATCTAGGTTTGTGTACATATACTCTATGATGTTCCTACAATAACAAAATTGCTGAACAATGCACTTCTCAAAACTTATCCCATCATTAAATGAAACATGGATGTATGTGCTTTCTTTAATGTCCAGTTGTCCTTATCTTTGTTCACAATGTTGGTTAGAATTACCTATTACTAAAAGTGAGAGACTCATTTTTAGTTATCTAATTAGTACTTATCTAATTTCCTACAATAAGTAATCTAGATGCTGAACAGAATTGTTGTTTTATCTATGCCTCTCTTGATAGTTATCACTTTCAACCTTGTATGATAATCATTTAAAAAACATTTCTCTTGCTGGGCATGGTAGTGCATACCTGTAATCCAGTGCTGAGAAAGGAGGATCATAAGTTTGAGGCCAGCCTCAGCAACTTAGCAAGATGCTCAGCAACTTAGCAAGTCCCTGTTTCAAAATAAAATAAAAAAATTAAAAGGTCTGAGGATATAACTCAGAGGTAGAATGCTCCTGGATTCAATCTTGAGTACCAAAAATAAATAAATAAATATAAAAATATTTCCTCCATTATTGGACTTTCAAGGTCTTCTATGACATAAGTTATAACCACTTCTGATTTGCCCATGAATTATTCCCAATTACTGTATTTCATTAATATTAACCCTACAGAAACTATTATGTGAATAAATAAACCTAAATGTCTCTTCTTGCACAAACTGACCACTTCTGAAATAGAACCTCTAAATTATCTTAAACAATGTAATGGGCTATCTCAACAAAAACATCAATTGTGATTTGCATTAACAAGTTTCTCTAGACTTTGTCAAATAAGCAGTGGCATACCTGGAGAAATAGATATCAGTATTAGGATAAGCAAATGAAAGCTTGGGTGCCCCAGGTTGCAATTTCAATATTGATCTGCATATTTCATTCAGTATCAGCACATGTAACTTAAATTGTGCAGCCATTGCTCTCATTAAATTCATAAACTCCCTCTGGAATTCATGGCAGCCATCTGGCCAAATATTGGCGTCTTACATTTGAAACTCAATTGCATTGAAGTCACTGAATCTCTCAATCAATTACAAAGGATCTGAGCTCTTACAGTTTGCATTGATTGGCCACCATTTTCCTAATGGAGTCATAGCCTCTGTAATTACCTATTTGACAGGAGAGGTGCCTGCTTTCTGAAAGCTATATATCCTAGCTCTTCATTTACCTAAAATGTTAGTTGGCAGCCCTCATAAGAGCATCAGCTACAAAATGTGATTAGAGTTAATGTAAGTGTAACAGAATGATGTTCCAATCTCATCTCTACTTATTGCATATGGTTGCCACATATTATTCAATAACATGGATTGCATTTTTAAAGTAACTTCAGTGTACATTTTTATTTTATAATTCATCAAGAGCCAAAATTTATGCATTTGCACACATCTTCATATCCACATACATACTCAAAAAGTACTGCTAGATTCAAAAAGCTAAAAATACATTTTCGCAAATATATTCTGGCCCTCACAACATGAAGCATTTGATCACGGCTCTTTAATAGGCACATAGAAAAGTAATTAGGTGTCCTTTTCTTTATTTATGGGAGGTGACAGAAAGAACGCTGCTGTTAGATGCAGACACAAAATTCAGATTCCAATGTCAGTGAAGCCACTTATTACCTTCATAGTATAGGTTAAAGCTTTTAATATTTCTGAGTTTGTCTCTTTGTTTATAACACTGAGATACTATTATCACTTTATTTTAATAATTACAATATTATTCTGCTGGGTGTGCTGGTGCACACTTGTAATCCCAGTACTCGGGAGGCTAAGACAAGAGGATCACAGATTTATGGCCAACCTGGACTATTTAGAGAGGCCCTCCGCAACTTAGTGAGACTCTATTTCAAAATAAAGAAGAAAAACAGGGCTGGGGATATTGCTCGGAAATAGAATGCCTCTGCTTTCAACTCCCAATACAGAAAAAAAATTATCTTAGAAAAATATATATATGTATATATGTATGTATATCTATATATATTATATAATATATATATATTATATAACATTTTTGTTGAAATAACAAAATAAAGCACCCAGCATAGTACTTAAAAAACATTAGGCATTTGTGTTATCCAATTTTTGCTCAAATTAAGAAAGCTAAACTATCTCAATGGTTTAAAATAGCAAACATTTGTTTCTCAATAAGGAATTTTCAGGTTGTCTCTATCTCTGCTGCATGAGGTTGAACTTACCTGGACAGCCAAGCTATACTTGGCTCCAGTACACAGGTCAGCTTCAGACTACCCATTAGTCTCTTTATCCAGGACTTGCGACAAAGGAATAATTCCCATCTTGGGCGTACAAGAAGGTTGCAAAAAATTTCACTCAGAGCTCACACTGTCACTTCTTCCCACTTTTTATTAGCTATTGCATGCCACATAGGCTACCCTAGGTCAGTGTGTGAGAAGAATGCCTTCCATCCACTGGGAATCCATGCTCAGGTCAGGAGACAAGAAACAGCTATAAACGAATACAATCTACCACATTAGTCAACTAATGGTAGTCATTATAATTAGCTATTATATGGCACTATGATGGTTCTATCTCTGATAATATCCTGAGATCTCATAGCACATCATTGAAAAAATTTCCTGTTTACTTCCAAGAGACTAAGCTTTCTCTGGTGATTCTTTTATTAGGTGATCTGATTGCTACATTTTAAACCACGGTTATTCATTCAATAGGCATGAATAACCAAAGAAAACAATATTATATCACTCAATACTTTCACAAGCATGCTATAAAAATAAAATATACATACATACATACATACATACAATATAATACATACATACAATATAATTCACACAAATATTCAGAAAATAACATACATATTACTTGACTTCATTTGGCATTTATAAGCCATAACAAATACATTAGATCAGGCAAAAGTAAGATACAATTACTAAGATGCAATTAAGATTTTTTTCATGAATGGAGGAGTGATAATTCTTCATTTGTCATCATCCCCACCACCAACAACAACTTAGCAGCTAACTGTTAGGTTTGGGACCTGCAATCACCACCCCCCGCCCCTTCAAAAAAAAAAGAGAAAGCTCCTATGTTGAAAGCCTGGCCTCCAGTCTCAGTAAGGTTCAGAGGTGGGGCATGACTAGAGAAGATAGCACTGGGGTGTGGCCTTGAGGACTGTATCTGTCCTTGGACCCCTCCTCTCTCTCTCTTTGCCTCCTGGCTGCCATGAGTCTAGCAGGTTTTCTCTACCACATCCTGCCACCATGATGTTTCTGCCTTAGAGCCAGATGACCATGGACTAAATCTCTGAAACCATAAACAGAAATATACCTTTCCTCCTCTAAGTTTTTCTTGTGATATAGTTTTGTCACCATTATGAAAAAAAAAAAGCTGACTAAAACACAAACCTCAAGCTATTTTATAGTTTCTGATCTTATGTTCTAAATTGAACTTACCTTCTTCTATTCAGTTTTTGCAACTAGTTGAAATATAATTATAATTAATTTAATATTCTTCTGGAACATACCAATTTTAATAATCTTAAGACATTTAATATTTATCTTTTCTCAATTTATTTACAATGTCCCAATATCCAGGTTTCTTGAGTTCTCTCTCTCTCTCTCTCTCTCTCTCTCTGTGATCTTTTGAGGGAATCTAAACTACCTTAAGTTCCTGAGAATTGTGATGTGACTGCTTTTACTCCACTCTAAAAAAGCTGTGATAACCACAATAATTAAATGACATCTGAGCAAGTCAATGTCAGATGATCAGAAGTCTTTCACATCATGAGTGATCCCTTGCCTTCTAGTAATAATCATTCAAAATTCCTAGCAACCAAACCAAATAAATAGTCATAACATTCGCAAAGAGTAACAAAACTCTTCTCCCATCTGAGAGTCTGATCTTTGGTTCACTTATTAGCTATTTTCTTAGAATAAAACAAAGAGGGTATGTGTCAACTCTGTTATTTAGAAAAACTGATTAAGACAAAAAGAAATGAGCACTATTAAGTAGATCATAAAACCTGGGAGAGTGATGAATTCCTGATGTGAGTTTAAACCTTTATTTATTTCTCAGTTTGTGGTGACTGTCCTGTCCTCTATGCAGACTCTGGATGTTTTAACTAAGAAATTGTCACTACAGATGCTGGTTCCTGTTAGGCATGAGGCTGTTAAGCCAGGGCAGCCCCTGCAACTATTCAACGTGAATTCCATTTCCTTGGGAAGGAATTGGCCATTTCCTTGAGAGCAGTAGTTTAGACTGCTGGCTGCCTGCACTACTGCAAAGACTCCAGCTACGAGGAATGTTGATAGCTTTCCTGCTGAACAGCTGTGGGTTCTGTCCTGCATCTGAGTAGATAGATGCTAAGTGTAGCCTGTGGGAGTCCAGTGAATCCAAATGTTTAGTTAAATCTAAGAAGATCCCCTGGTGGAAGTTGCAGGAAGAAAAAGGAGAGTCATATCTATCCTTGGAATGGAGATAGAATCTTTTCTCGAAAGTTTGTTTTTAAATATCAATTATAACTTTATTCATAACTACATGTTTTGAAACACATATGAGTCAGAGGACAAAAGTAAGTTATATGGACTGGCATAGAAGGGACAAGATTGAGACACTTCTTGGGGGAAGGCACCATGAAGCATCTCCAGGAATAAATTAGTAACAACTCTGACTGGCTTTTAAGAAGTTTAATCTATCACAAGTGTGAATCTCTGAGGAAATCATGCGGGACTATGTAGCATGGTCCATGCCATTGCTATAGTACTCCAGGGAAGTTTTATCACCGTACAAATAGCTGTTCATGGGTGGCTTTCTTGCAGCAGCCTTAGCAGACTATGCTGACTCTTCATCCAGTTTTATATAAAAGACTCATATATGTGAGTCCAATTTCCCTCAAGAGAAAGCAAGACTTAGAAACAGTGGGTGGCTGAACTGAAAACTCAGTGTGTGGTATCCTTTGGCACATGAATAATTAAAATACAATAATTGTGACAATAATTTTTACTCTTGTTATATAGTTCTCCTGGCCTTTCAGCTACCCCTGGAGGAGGTAACATTTGACCTGGACCTTTAAAGAAAGACAAGGTTTGTTTCAATAGCTTAATTTGCAAAGGAACAGGGACATCCAGGAGGAATTTGCACAAGCAAAACTGGCCTGAAGTGCCTAGCAAATAGTGTAGGGAGACTAGTAAGAGGTGAGGTTGGAAATTTAAGTTGAGTAAAAAGAATGTAGGTAAGCAGTAGGAAATTATCAAAAGATTTTCAACAAAGATCTAACATTATCAGAAGCAAACTTCATTATCTTCATATAAAACAATGTTGAAAGAATTGGAGGGAAAAAAAGGGGAGAGAGGCACTACTCCAACCTGTTTTCCAGCTTCTAAGCTTTCAAAGGACTTAGACTGAGCATGTTGTATATTTAAAATATTTTGCTACAATGATCACACAAGTTTCCACAATCCTTCCCTTGAATTTAATTAAGACACATGAGATTCATAATCAAATTGCCTGAGTTTGAAACCTGTCTTCACCACTTGCAAGCTGTGTAACCTCAAGCAAGTTATTTAAACTCCCTGAGCCTTTGTGAGCACACGGAAGTACTGGAGGCAGTAAGAACACCTTCCTCTTTGAGTTGTGAAGATACAATGAGATACCACTTGAAAAGGTCTAATAGAAGCCGGGTAGGGTGGCGCATGCTTGTAATCCCAGCATTCGGGAGGCTGAGACCGGAGGATCCGGGTTCGGGGCCAGCCTCAGCTACCTAGTGAGGCACTCCGCAACTTAGTGAGACTCGGTTTCAAAATAAAGAATTAAAAAAATAGGGCTGGGGGTGTAGCTCGGAGGTAGAATGCCTCTGAGTTCAATCCCCAGTACCAAAAAAAAAAAAAAAAAAAAAGAAAAGGTCTAATAGAATGTCTAGCACCTAGTAAGTATTTGATAAATGTTACCTATCGTCAAATGAGAGATGAACATCAATTAAATTCAATTTTAATCATTTTGGCCCAACTTTATAGCTTACCACTATTTCTTTGCATCTTTGGCTCACATTAGCTATCTCTTCCAGATTTATGCCCTGTTAGATATAATCATTATGTAGCATGCCTCTAGAGATCTTCCTCCAAGTAAGTACCAATCCATCAATAAGAAAAACCAGGGTACAATTTCTCCACTAGCAGTAAGTTCCATTTGTCTGTACCATGTTCCTCCATCTTGTCCACAAAAAAAAGTCATGAATATTTTGCAAAGTACTTTGCAATTAAAAAGGCAGAAAATTTTTGTCTTATTTAAACATCAGAAAATAAAACCCAACTTATATGAAGTGACTTGGCCTAACGAATGATACCTAGACATCAGTGCTTTCTGTAAGGCTTTCCAAATCTCTTAATATTCTCCTTGAGAAGTTTATTAGAGATCAGTTAAAGCCAACACTCTGCATTTCTATTATGCACATTCCTCAGAGTAGAGCTACATTAATATTCTATACGATGCCCTTACTCAGAAATCTGTAGTAATTGTTTCTAAACTAAATATAGATGCAACTGTGGAAAACTTGAAGGGATTAGATTTGGCTCATCATTAAAATTGATGTGCTAAGAGGGTTAATTCTAGCAGGCCTGAAACTGGCTTGTGTTGTTTTTGTTTTTGTTTCTGAAATCAGAGATTTACCTACATGGTACTGACATCTGGTCAAGATATGAAATGTAGTTTTTGATGGTTTTGTTTGGGGGCTGTTTGTGCAGGCTTATCAGCATGATTTATGATTTGCACCAAATTTCAGTGAGACCACCTAGAGGACTCTGACATTGAGTCTAAACACAAAGCAGTAAAGTACCTACATGCCCAGCAGGATCTATAAGCCCCATTTGAAACTCTGTTTGAGGCTTTCTGGTTCTGAGATGTATATTGCACTTGTTCACTCCTAACCTGAAGGGAAAGAGAATCCAATATGGCCCTGGAAGAAAGGACAACTGGAGCCTACTACTGGCCTCTCCAGACCCTTTGCTATGAGGCAACCTCTGACTGGGATGAACATCTTTGCTGTTCACTGCAGTTCTGATATCATATGTTGTTGCCATTACGTGCCCTTTTCTGGCGATTAACTATGCATTCAGAAGTATTGTCATTTGGAGTCTTATGAGCAGACCTAATGAAATCTAATGAGTCCAGACTAGTACACAAGAGGCACAATAAATTGTCCTATAGTTTTTAGTTAGAGATTTTATATACTTAATAGTATATAGTATATAGTAACCTTACTTCTATTATTTCTATGTGAGAACCAATCAGTTATGAGATGTGTGTGTGTGTGTGTGTGTGTGTTAGTTATATTGGAATCAAGAATAATAAAAAATAATACAAGATAAAGCATAAGATAAGCAAATTGCTATTGATTCAGCCCTCATTTAGACTACGGCTCATTGCAGTGGTAAATTTGAAAGCAAATATTCCCATATATATGTAAATTGTTAAACTAAGAATGATCAGAACCAATAGTCAAAGAAGAAATGCTTGCGGGGAATGTGGTCCTTGGCAACAGAAGAAGATTGATAAAGATGAAGACACATCCTCCAGCGTAAGCATGTGGTACACACAGAATTAGGTTCCAGTTCTGTAGCTATTATCCATATTTTTATATGACTCCATTTCAAACTATGTACAATTCTGAGAATTTATTATACAATCTAAGGAAAAGGGCTTATAAATTTTGCTCAAGCATAATTGAAACATTCAGTTAGGCAATTTCATTTCCAAAATTACAAACATTATTTTATTTTCTTCATGGCACTTATTACTACTTGAGGTTATCTTAATTATTTGTTTTACTTATTGACTGTTTTTTCCTCACTAGAATGGAAGACCTTCAATAGCAAAGAACTTTCCTATCATGATCAAAATGTGTCCCTAATGCCTAGAGCAAAACTCTGCATACAGCCGGCAATTAATAAGGTTTTTTTTTTAAATCATTTACAGTGTTAACTATTTTCTAGGAAATGTTAAGATTTTTTGCATATATTGATGTCCTGTAATATTTCAAAAAAGAGAATTGCTAAGTATTAAGATCATCTTAGAAAAATCACTTCCTGATCATTAAATTCTGTGCTTTAGTGAGGATTGAGTTGGTCCCTTTTATTTAAGCTTTTTCCTTCAATTGTTAGAAATTCAAATAACAGGGCCTAAATATTACCAGCCCAAACAAACATCTTTTCAGGGAAACCAGATCAAGAACGCCTGGTAACTTCCAGTGCTTTGTAGTAGTGGCAATGTCACCTCCGAGAGAAATTTACTTGTTTCACACAAACAGAAGCAGGTGGCCCGATGCAGGTGTTGTCATGTTTGTGGAGCTTTAATGAGGATGTAAGAGTTTGCTGGGAAAGAGGATAATAAAAATCAGGTGTTTCTTTTCCACCATCTCCAGATTATCTGAGAAAAAAGGAGAGACATACACACGATGGAAGTAGACGATGAAATGTTTCTTCTGAGTTGAAAGGGAAATTTCCCATAATTGTGAGAGCCCTATTGATAGAAGGAAGCAGAGATTGCAATAGCGACCATAAGATGTGAACTCTGCTTCTAAAGAGAGGACTGGCACATCCAAGAAGGCTTGAATTTGTTTCTCACTCTGCTGAACAGCTTATCTTGCACAGAGAGAATGGCAAGTCTCAGTGATTTAATTATTTTCCCAGTTCAGCTTTAAACTTAAAAACACCTGTTAAAAACAAACCACTACCAATCATCCTACAGGTCACCCCAGACCAATAATCAATTTTCTGTTTCTCCAGTTCTTATGCTAAAGGCAAATGTATATGGAATTGAGGAAAGGACTAAGCATATCTGTAACACAAATAAGAGCCTTTTCTTTTCTGGTCTTTTTCTGCTGTGTAATAAGAATAAGGCCATTTATCACCAATGTCTAGGGGAGAAAAGGAGAGGAGACTACAAATAAATAGTCTATTCTTTGAGCTTTTTGTGCAGCTCCAAAATAAAAACTGAAAAAGGACATATTAAATTAAATTAAATTTAAATTAAAGCTAGACCTAGAACCCCAAATAAGATGTATTGTACATTGCTCCAGAAATGGAATCAAAACACAGTGATGAGTAGAGCTGAAAAGCCAGGGATCTGCTGGGCTGTAAGCCTGCAAGCAGCCAGAAGTAACAGTACACTTGATTCCTACAGAGTCGCAGGAACCAACAGAACACTTTTCATCACAAGGAAGAAAGAATCACTGACTAAATTCAGGACTAAAGGAGGCTTACCTGCTAAAGAGGCCGAATAAAAGTTCCAGTTCCAAGTGCTTTCACGACAGAAGGTGGTTTTAAACACACACACACAGAGACACACACACAGAGAGACACACACACACACGATGCAAACAGTAACAAAGCCAAACTGCATCATTCTGGTCTAGAAGCTATATCTTCCTTAAGAACAAAATCAAAACAAATTAGGACCTATCAAGTAGCACTGCAGTACTGGAAATCCAGGCGGATGTAAATAACTCCTGCTAGACAAGTGAAGAGTGTAGAATTAAAAGTGAAAAACAGAAGAAACTACTCAGCACATGTAGAAAGATAGCCACAAACCTAATGAAAAGGAAGGTAAATTTAATCCCAATAAAATGGAAATAATGGTGAGATCTCAGAATACCTTTAATATAAATTATGTTAAGGATCTTCAAGTAAATAAAAGAAAGAATCCAATACATAAAAATTATAGTTATGAACTAAAAAACCAGCTATAAATTAAGAATAGAAGAATGAAAATTAAACCATTAGAAATCCTAGTACTAATATGAATATTTTAGTAACTTAATGAAGGAAATAAATTTCAGATATTTTTACTACACATTAAGTGGTATATCACTTCTAGGTATGCTAAAAAAACTTTAAGATATTTACTTTAAACCTCAATGCAACTTCTATAGTAAAAAGAATAAAGAATTATAGCTAATAAACAAAAAAATAGATATAATGAAATAATTAATTATATTCAATTAATTCAAAAAGGCAGGGAAAGGGAAAAAACTGAGAGAAAGAGAAAATAAATATCCAAGTGGTAGACTGAAATTCCACTATTTTAATATTTATGTCAATTGTAAATGATCTAAAATCCCCCATTTCACACAGATATTGGAAAATTAAATAGAAAAGTAAGACCAATCTATATACCACCAAGAAGTATATCAAATAAGTATACTATATATAAATGAAGTGACTCAAAAATAGAGTGAGTTAATATCTAAAACATGCAAGAAACTCAACAGCAAAAAAAAAAAAAAAATGAACTCATTTAAAATGAGCAAAAAATCCTAATGGACATTTCTCAAGAGAAGACACAAATTCTCAACAAGTATATGAAAAATGCTTAGTACCACTAATTATCTGGGGAAATGCAAATTAAAACCACAGTGAGATATTATTTCTCATCTATTAGAATTGTTATTTTCAAAAAGGCTACAGGTAACAAGTGCTGGTGACGATATGAATAAAAGGGAAGCTT
>PVLC010034153.1:0-17068 GCA_004027655.1 Graphiurus murinus
GAAGTTGCAGCTAATTAAGGATGTCAGGAGAAAATAGAGTCTGAACTGGGATCCATCTGCACCACTATCCTGCAATTACTGAGTAAGTAATTAATAGAACTGAGCCGGGCGTGGTGGCGCATGCTTGTAATCCCAGCATTCGGGAGGCTGAGACCGGAGGATCCGGGTTCGCGGCCAGCCTCAGCTACCTAGTGAGGCCCTCCGCAACTTAGTGAGACTCGGTTTCAAAATAAAGAATAAAAAATAAGGCTGGGGGTACAGCTCGGAGGTAGAATGTCCCTGAGTTCAATCCCCAGTACTGAAAAAAAAAAAAAAAAAAAGAAAGCCAGCTAACTAATGAACCGAGAGATTTCTAATCTGAAAATGGAGGGAGGTTACTTCCAGTACTTTGGTTGCTTGTGGTGATGATTGAAAACAAATGATAGATAATTCCCAAGAAGCCTTCAATATAAGCAAGAGATGCAGCACACGCATTAAAAGTGCCTGAGGCTGACTCTTAACTTTTCTCTGCTTTACTATGAGTTCCTTAATAACCCAGAGCTTGCCTAAAACTGCTTTTGATGAGGCCATCACAGAACTCCATACGCCGAAGACTCCTGCAGTGGTGGCACCCTCATCACTCAGTGACTAACTGGCCACCAGACAGCGCAGAAGAATGTGATGCAACAGAAGGGACAGAAATGTAAACATGCACAGGATGCTATCTTTCTTCCCCTCCATTCCCCTCCAAGAAACCTTTCTATGCATCTCCATTGTTTATTCTACTCAGATTTCCTGTAGCAAAGAATCCCATCCATTTATATGGGCTCAGCCATCTATTATCTTTTCTCACTTCAGTTTTGGGGAAACTCTATTTCTAGATTTTATTTGTCTTGGCCTCCCTGGTGTACAGCTGTTGCTGTGAAAAAGTCTTAATAGCTTCGTTTTATATAAATATAAGTAACTTCCAAGCACTAATTCTGCAAGTAAATTAGTGTTTTGTATTATCATGAAGATAGGACCACAGTGTTCTTTATAACTTGTCAGTTTGTACATTCCATCCCTTCTCCAGGTGTTTCCTTACTATAAGCAATGCTTCCATGCTTTTAATGTATTCTTTTTATTTTTTTAAGAATTCAGAAGTGTTAGATTGAATGGAAAAGCACTTGGTGTTTTGGGGCTGGGGGGAGGTGAGATTGAAATGCCTACTACATAATATTTTGGGGATACCATGTATATCTGTGACAATATGAGGTTTCCTGCTTCAATTTGCGGCCCTTCAAGTTGTCATCTTCCCTTCCCAATAAAAATTCACTCACAGCTCCTGCCCCTGAAGTTCTGGTATTCACTTTACTATGTGGTAGAAGTAGCATGTAACTACCAGAGTACACGTGTATCTTTAGGCAAATTAAAGTGTAGGTCATTTTTTAATATACTAGAAAGAGGAATTAAATTACACAAGACCATTCTAAAACTTTAGTACTTTTCCATGCAGGTTTGTGCACATGTGAGACAGTGTTCTGTTTGTCTAGTGATTGTATTTTGCATTGCTAATCATTGATTGTAGTCCTCTCAAAAAAGCCTTGTGAAAATGTTATGCCCCATTAAATAGCAGAATAACATAAAATAAAATATATTTTATAAACAATTTACTATAGATTTGTAACAATTGAATACTCAAAATTTAAAGGAGGGATAAATTCACTACTTTCTCAAATTTATTGACAGTTCCCTTTTATCTTATGTAAAATGGTGCATGTATTTCTGTGTCGTGACATCCTTGTCTAGAAAATACAAATTGGAGTGTTTTGCCATATACTAGTCTCATGGGCATCTCTCCCTCAAATATAAATGGTTCATGTTAAGTGTTTTATGGAATAAAGTGGACATTTAAAACTATCAGTAAAATAAAGTGTAGAACAGAATCCTAACTAGATTAAAATGATGTAGGGAAGGTACTGGGTCCAACAGTTCCTGATGGTGGTCAACAGGTGGCGCTAGAGTAGTTTAGATGCCAAACGAAACAAAGGGAGGAAATTAAACCAATCGAATTATAACTGCCTTTAGATGAAAATGCAAGGAGGCAGCATGGCTGTTTATTTTTGAATATGTCTTCTCTCTCTTCCTAAATTGTTCATTTATTTTAGTGAGTGACACTTCCAGGTACAAGTAAAAGTTGTACTGAAATTTCTCTGCCTTGGACCCCTTTCTAAAAAAAATAGATAATATAATAAAGCCTTTCTAGGCCTTATAGCCCATGCTCATCCCAGTACTCAAGAGGTTGAGACAGAGGATGGCAGGTTTGAGGCCAGACTCAGCAACTTAAGGAGACCCTCAACAACTTAGCCAGACCCTGTTTCAAAATAAAACATAAACAGGGATGGGGGTATAACATAGAGGCAGAATGCCTCTGGGTTCAATCACCAGTAATGAAAAAAAAAGACAGGTAGACAGGTGGATGATAGCTTGGGAGGCTGAGACAGGAGAATCCTAGGTTTGAGGCCAGCCTCAGCAACTTAGCAAGACCCAGTTTCAAAATGAAAACTAAAAAGGGCTGGGAGTGTAGCTCAAAGATAGAATGCCCCTGGGTCCAAACCCAGTACCAGAATAATAATTGTGATGATGATGATGCCTACTTCATAGACTTATTATGAGCAATAGTGAGTTAATACATGCAAATGCAACAGTACAGATTGCAGAGTAAGTGCTCAATAAATGTCAGTCACTCTGTCTCTGCACCATGGGGCTAGGAATTGAACAGATATTAATGGATGCATAATTGGATGGGCTGCTCACAAGCCTGCTGTTTATAATTTGGAGATTGCTTAGTATTAAAATACTCAAAACAAATTAATATGGGAATAATCATTTACATTGGTAATGTAACTATTTTTAAAAGTATATAGCCTTAAGAGCTCATTGAAATGGTACCTCTCTATCCTTTAGAGTTTATGTTTACTTCATTGAGTTTTTCCAGAGATGTGCTGATCAGATAAACCTAAAATAGTAATACGTATTGCAAAGCTAGGCAAACTTATTTTGGTTTATTCCTTTGTTAAGAAGTATCAGTCCAAGCCGGGCGTGGTGGCGCATGCTTGTAATCCCAGCATTCGGGAGGCTGAGACCGGAGGATCCGGGTTCGCGGCCAGCCTCAGCTACCTAGTGAGGCACTCCGCAACCTAGTGAGACTTGGTTTCAAAATAAAGAATAAAAAATAGGGCTGGGGGTATAGCTCAGAGGTAGAATGCCCCTGAGTTCAATCCCCAGTACTGCAAAAAAAAAAAAAGTATCAGTCCAAACCGTGTTCAGCTTGTCCAGATACAGCAATAGAATCAATTTTATGAGCTCAATTCCATCCATACCTAGAAAGTCACTCAAAGTAGGCAGAATGTTAGAAGAAAGAGGTTGGAATTTGTATTTTTGTCCTAAGCTTTATACTTAGTGGACTAGAACTTGCCCTTCCCAACTTTTGACCCTGCAAGTTCAGGACTTAGAGTAAGATTTCCAGCTAACTTCAAGGTTTCCATGCCAATTTTTTCTTTCCTCTTTTGAATGTGGCTCTGATTTGGAACCCAGAGAAGGCCTTCACTACCTGCCTATCCATTATTCACCCTCTTATCCCGATATCTGAACTAAACCACTATCCCTCTGACATTGGATGAGATCCTTCTTCAAACCCCATAGATTTTTCTGGAATGATTACCACTGTTCCTCTGACTACAAGAACTACTGTAGTCCGAGGGACAATAGTTGTCACATCACTTCCTTGATGTAGACTCTAGGCCAGATTCACCCTGTGTGCTTCACACCACTTTAGACCCTATTGCTATTGGTACTTCTATAACTCAGAACTGAAGGTTTCACTGCTCAGCTCCTCTAAAATTTGGAAGACAGAGGCTGGGGAAGGAAAATAGGCTTATTCAAAGCTGGCCTTGAAGAAAACAGAGGTGACCGTTTCTATCTCAAATCATTTTTGAGGGGTTCAGAGGCACAAACAGCTTTAATAAGAAAAGAAGGGGGACAAAAGCCTTCTCAGGTTCCAGTCTCATCAGGAAAACACTCCAGATTAAAAAAAAAAAAAAAAAAAAGGAAAAAAACAGTTCTCTGAAGTTGCTTTTAATTTTCAAGGGGCTCTGTTTCACTACTGACCATTTCAGCAGAGGCAAGGCCCGGTGGCTGAATATCTATCCTTCCTTTCCTCAGCTCATGCCCATTTTCACTTTTTTTCTTTTTCTACTAGTGCAGTAAACTTCATTTGTGGCTAATAGGAAGGGAAGGTTAGAATGGAATAGAGAAAAGCAAATATTACAGGGAAAAGGAGTGATAAGAAATGCTTTTAGCTCCAAAGATATAAATGTTATGCATAGAAAATGAAAAATAAAGTGATTTCAAAATTTTAACATGAGAAAAGAAATAAAATTTTATATAGTGGTAATATGGAAATAAAATTGGGATTTAGCTCTGAGTCCTGCCTCTTCTACTTACAGGTATATGACTTTGTGCAAGCTTAAGAGCTCTGAGTCTTATGTAGCTATAAAAAAATGTCTATTTTGCAAGGCTGTTTTGAGGATTAGAGGAGTCAATGCACACAAAAATGCTGTTTATGGGTGGTCCTGTCCTGCCCATAACAATTCTTAGGTTAGAGGTTGAAAAGTAGTGCTTTGTGGGTCCAATGTGCATCAAAGGTATGTTTTGTTTGGTTTTGTGTCAGGGGTCCCCAAGACCATCCCCAGTTTCCATGATTCACTAGGAGGATTTGCAGGATGCAGCACACAGCAATTCTCATGTTACCTGCACCCCAGGCCAAGAGGCCCTGCTGGGGTTCCAAGTGAAATGATTTGATTGTCTACTTGCATCAGAAATAAGAGGAAATTAAATAAAAAGGAAAAATGAATGTAATCACAATTTGGCCAAAGCTAGGAAAGCAGCTAACCTTTTTTGTTCATCCAACAGAAACATCACAATTTATAGGAACAAAAGCCAGGAAATATATGTACACAGATTTAGCCAGGCTATGCTAGTTAGAGATATGCTACACTTCTGGTTGCATTGGCACCCACGGTGTGTGTGTGTGTGTGTGTGTGTGTGTGTGTGTGTGTGTGTGTGTGTTGGGAGGGGCAGCTTCTCTTAGTTTCCATTCTCACCATGAGGAAGCTGGGGGATGGAAAAATATAGGTTACCAGGAAATGAAAAGTGGGGGAAAACTAACTTGGAACTTTTAATACAAAAGGGCCCCCTTACAGTATGGTTATAATTTACTGTGGCAAAAGGATACAAAGCAAAATCAGTAAACGAAAACGGGCATGGGGCAAAGTCCAGGGAAAACCAGGTGCAAATTTCCAAGGTCCTCTCCCATGGAGTCACACAGGATGTGCCCAACTGCCCCAGCAATGAGTTGCAATAACCGGTGTGAACTGGTGAGAACCAGGAAGCTCCTTAGAGTTGAGTGCCCTGAGGTTTATTGAGGACTAGTCATGTAGGCAGCCTCCGCCAGGCACCTGCCCAATTCTAGACTCCCAGAAGAAAGGCAGGTAGTCAGCATAAGCCATATCATTTGTACAGGCAGCTTAGGTACAAAGAGACACTCTTAACAGTTCTGGAAATAATGGGACCTCTCCGGACTGAAATTGAAATTCCTGGAGGCCAGCTTTGTAAGGAGGCCTTTCTAAGGATAAACAGGCCTGCTATATTCATTCTTTTTTGCATAGACCTATATAGGGGTTTCTATTACAGGCTTTTAAAAATGTTATTTATTTATCTATCTGCTTACTTGCAACCTTTTAAAAATTAAGAGAGTTCAGTCAGGATTTCTAGTTTCTTGTGGAAAAAAAATCAGATTTGTGCCAACAGCAGATTCCTATACTCATATGGCAACAATTGATAGCACGTTTAGATAAGGCTGCATATTTCCTTAGATTCCCTCCAGTCTCTCCCACTCCCCATAATCTTTCCCAATTTGAGTGCCAGTTACCATTTAATGGTATACATATTTGTCTAGCCTTAGGCTGCCAGAACCCAGAGGAACCAGTTGACAAGAGGATAAGAGAAAGAAGCAGGCATGTGGTATACCACTGAGTCATGATAATTGATGATAATGGAAACAGCTGGGTGCAGTGGTGCATGCCTCTAATCCCAATATAATCTCACAAACCTAGGGAAACCCTGTTTCTAAAGAAAACTTTTTAAAAAAGGGCTGGGGGTGTAGCTTGGACGTAGAATACTCCTGGATTCAATTCTCAATAACACACACACACACACACACACACACACACACACAAATGCAAACAGATCATGGTTAATGACTTCCTGCTGCCAAGCTGCCCAGAAAAGTCATCTCTGGCACTCTCTTTTACAGCAATTACTCGTAAGTATTCTTGGATTAATATGACACTACTTTTATTGGTACGTACAATAACTCCCTTATCTTTACTTGAGTCAGTCTTTGCTCTTTTCCACCTAAAGATCACTGACTATAATAATGATTATATACATTATTCATTGCATGTATTGTCAATTGGTGCTTTTTAAACTGGAGTCATCATTATTATCAAACCACCAAGACTTTGTAGAATGGACAAGTCAACAGAAATATAAATCACACTCAAAGCAAACAGACCCAAAGAATATATTCACCGTAGTTCTACACATGGATGTATCCAATTATTTAGTAATTCAACTGTTAATGTGACAAGATAGTGCTAGACAACAAAATAAAAATTTTATCTTTATATTTCTAGCCACTAGAAAAGTAGTGTCAGGCATGAAGTCAATACATGTTTCCTGGCATATATTTTACCTATCTAAAAATATCTAGAAACCCAAGGACAGAGGTAATGGAAGCCAGGCTAATGTGAGGAGCATGCTCTCAATGTGTCTGCAGGGCATGCTGCCTGCCCCAACTGCATGGAAGATCTACATGCTGCTTTTCCAATTCAAGTTCCAAAACCAACACAGATGCAAGTGAGGGAAGGGGAACTTACAATGGCTATTAAAAGCTTCATTCTGCTAAAAGAATTCAAAATACTCTTTACTTGCCTCTCTGATCATTTCATTTCTTAGAACACAGAGGAAGCAATTGAGGAAACTTATACTATAGACTTGACTTTCATTAAGAAGGAAAAAACTGTTCAGTGAAGTAACAGAAGCTGCAAGAACACCAAGAAAAAGAGGCAGCATCGTATTTGAGTTAGACACTAGGAGTAGAGTCTGATTTTTTAAGTATTCTAGTTGTTAGTGGGAGAAATCCAATTCATATTGACTCAGGCACAGCTGGATCCAGGACCTCAAATGAAGTCACAGAAATTAGTATTTTTCTCTGTCTTGGTATTATTTGCTTTCCTATATATTGGCCTCATTCTCAAGACAAGATCAGCTCTCATGGTAGCTGGATACACTCCAATAGCTCTGAGCTACAAAGTTAGCTACAAGGTTAGCAACCTCATTAGAAAGAGAGAGAGCACTCTTTTCCTTGTAGTTTTTACAGAGGTCTGGGAGTTGAGAGTCACTTGACAGGCTTGTGTTATGGGTCCACCTCCTAGACCAATTATGTGATCTGAGTGATGGCTAGGAGTAGAAATATACCAGATACAAAGTTAAGGAGGTCAAGTCAGCTTTAACCAAACCATATAGACTGAAAAAGAAGGAATCATTTCTCAAAGGAAAAATGAAGACACACTGGGGATTCACTCACTCACTTACTCAACAAACATTTACTGAATGACTATAATATGTAGGCTTATTTTAGATTTCAAGTATATAACACTAAATAATATAGACAAAACATCCCTGCTTTATTTATTGCCTTGTTCTAGTTGGGGAGGTGGAGAATAAATAGCTACCTTATTACATAATATTTCAGATGGTGACATGGGCAATGATGGAATATGTCAGGGAAGGGAAGTTGTATTAGGGTTCACTAGAGTAACAGAACTCACAAGACACGTATATGATAAAAGAGGATTTAGCAAATCAGCTTACAGTCTAAAGCAATGTTGTCCCAAGTTTCTGACTGCACGTGAAGAGCCAGAGGAACCAGTAGCTGGTGGAGTTTTAGAATCCAAGATGGAAAGGCCAAAAAACTCTCCAGAGAAACGGCGGTGAAGATCCAGTTCAAAGAGCTGAAGGCTGATATTTCAGACAAGAGCAGACGAACTTTCTTAAGAACCATGCATGCCTTCGTGTGGTCTTCTCCTTTTTATCCAGGTCCGGCGTCTATCAGAACAGTGTGCTCACATTGAAGGGAGGACTTCCCCCTTGAGATGAGAAGACATTGGGGAGACAGAGCCGGGTAGTGACATGATCTAGCCAAATGTAGACTGAAGGGGGGCAGCAAGAGACAATGAAGAGATTAGTACAATAATCCAGACTAGGGATATTAATAATTTAGGCCAAAGTGATAAAAGAGTAGTTGGTGAGAAGTGGTCAGATTCTGAGTATATTTTGAAGACAGTGCCACCATATTTTAATGGAAGAAAGGAAAAGTTAGACAAAGAATCAAGGATAACTCTAAGATTTTTGGCAAGAGTGACTGAAAGGCTAGAGTTGCCGTTAACTGAGATGGAGAACACTGTGGAAGGAATAGGTTTGTAGAGGAACAGAAGTTCAATTTTAAACACATTAAATTTGAGATTCTTGTTACTACTCAAAGCAGAGATGTTGACAGACAGCTGAATATGAATCTGGAATTTAGGCAGGAGTTTTTGGCTGGAAAGTTATCAGTATATAGATGGTATTTAAAGTGATGAAACTGAATGAGATCACTGAAGAGAGTTGAAGATAACAATTCCAAGAGTTGAGGTGTCAGGGTGGTGACATGGAATCAGTAAAGGAGGCTGGATCCTGAGAAGCAGCAGCCCGTGAGATGAGAGGTAGTCCAAGAGAATGAGATGTCTCAGAAGCAAAGGCAATTACTGTCAAATACATGAAGGGGGCCAAGTGAAAAGAGAAGTGATCTTTGGATTTAACTCTGCAGAGGCCTTGGAACGAGCAGTTTAAGTGGTGTTGCACTGAAGAAAACTCATTAGAGTCTGTTCAAGAAAAAAATGAAGGAAAGGAATTGAAGACTGCAAATATTAAACTACAATAACACGTAGTCTATGTGTTTTACAATAAAGGGACACAGTAGGGGCCAGTGGCTAAAACTAGCTAGCTAGTTAATTGGGTTAAGAGAATTATTATTGTTATTATTGGTACTAG
This sequence comes from Graphiurus murinus, assembly GCA_004027655.1. Classification (NCBI taxonomy): domain Eukaryota; kingdom Metazoa; phylum Chordata; class Mammalia; order Rodentia; family Gliridae; genus Graphiurus; species Graphiurus murinus. Next base: position 9,175 of record PVLC010034153.1, read on the forward strand.
GGATTGAACCTAGGAGAATTCTACCTCTGAACTACATTCTTAGCCCTTTTTATTTTTTGAAATAGGGTCTTGCTAAGTTGCTGAGGCTGACCTTGAACCTGTGATCCTCTTCTTTCAGCTTCCCAAATACTGGGATTTCAGGTGTGCACCACTGCACCCAGCTAAGAGAAGTATTTTTTAATGAATGGAAGAAATTTGCATGTAGAGAGATTGATCCAGTGGAGAAGGGAGGGGAAACTAATGATGTGGGAGAGTGATGGCAGAATCGATGGAGCAATGTTCTTGAGGAGGTACGCAAAAACAACAGATGTCTACCTCAAAAACATAAGGGAAATTTTAGAAATCCTGGATTGTCTAAGAACCCAGAGTAAAGGTAACTACTATGCTCTGGGCCAACATCACTAAAAGGGGAAAAAGGATTCAGAAGAACAGGAGGGTCAAAGGGGTAGAATTCCGATGGAGTTGAGACTGGGACTTGACTCTAAATTTTGAGACCTATTATATTGCACATGTGGAGAAGGAGTCTCGTGGGGAAGAATTCATTTCAAAGAAAAAGAAAGTAGCGCTGTTTAGTTTGGGCCAGTACCTGATCAGAGGGGGCGGGGCACTTAGTAAGCATGTTGTCTCACTTTCAGATTTAATCTCCAGTCTAGCCTCCATAAACCCATGTTGGGGTGCAAGGGAATGGGGGATACAAGAATTGGAACTTCTGTTTCAATAAACTATGTAAGATATTAGAATTCCAAAACAACTCTTTCTTTCATACTAGGGATTAGATCCAGGGGCATTCTACCTCTGAGCTACACCCCTATCCTTTTTTTTTTTTAAACAGGGACTTGCTAGGTTGCTGAGAGTCTCACTAAATTGCTGCGGCTGGTCTTGAACCTGCGATCCTCCTGTCTCAGCCTCCCAAGTATTGGGATTGCAGATATGTACCACCACACCCAGCTAAACAATCCTTATTACTCAGCTGCTGATGCTAACACAAAAAGGAGAAACACCTTGATCTCGGGTGCAGCCGTGGCCTCAGTGCATTGAACTGCATCCAAATGGCTGCTCCTCACTCTCCACTCTAGCATCCAGTGGGTCTGCAGTGGAGACCAGACTTGTTAGTCATGGCAGCAAAAGAGACCAGTCCTCATCACTTTGCAGCAGTAGGAACCTGGCCTAAGAGTGGGAGGGATTGTAATAGTTTGTAGGTTCAAGACCCTTCAGTGTGGACACACCACTGTAATGGTGGACACCAGCAGTAGCAGCAGTGGTCAGACACTGTTAAGAGACTTCATGGAAACTGAGATCTGGGCCATAGACATACCAAAGGGACACAGAGTCGGAGAGAAGCATGGCAGACAGAGGTGATCACTGCTATGATTTGTTTATAAACATCTGTATCATATAGCCTTAGAGAGCCTCTGGAAGACAACTTGTTGAGACTTTGAGATAGCTAGAAGTGCTACAATAGAGGGTTGGGTAAAACTAACACACAAGACACCATTTATTACTGTGTTGCTATGATGACATTTTATCCTTAGATCAATGGGGCTAAGGAAACATGAGTTATACAAAATTACAATCACATATTATCATCCCCCACGTCAGACCCTCAACCGTGAGGCTCCAATGGAGACGATAACCATATGTTGCTGGTTCAAACTTCTCTTTATTATACCTCTCTCTCTCTCTCTCTCTGGGACTGAGGATGTTACCCAAGCAACAACAGTAACAGTAACAGTAATTGTTCTCTTAGCCCTGACAGTAACCGTATCTCTGGCCACAATCTCCTCTCTTACCCCACTCTCATTCTCTGTAGCCAATCTCCAACCATCCTTCCTCCCCAACCATTCTATAGGGCGAGAGGTGGAGGCTCTTAAAGCCACACGGGGCTTGAGCCATGAGATGCCTGCATACAGCTCTCACCTGGGCAGGCCACGGGCCAGGCGTGCTGGTGCATGCGCTCTAGCGTGGCATAGCTCTAGGATGTTACCACGTGCAGCTGGTCCTGGCACTCTGCCAGGCGCCATCTGGAGGCGAGGTCTAGCCGGGCCCAGCTAAGACCCCAACAACATATAAAGCTGTGGAGGAAGAAAATACTAAAGAAACACATGCTGCTGAAAAGAATGGGCTTTATTGAGATAAATGCTGATGAAAAGAGGCATGTAAGACTAACAACACATACAAAGAAAACAGCAGAGGAAGGAGGAAGCACAGAATCATTTGAGGTTAAGGATAGCAAAAGCATGAAGCATGGCATGGTGGTGCATGCCTATAATCCCAGTACTTGGAAGGCTAAGATAGGAGGATTGCAGATTAGAGGTAAATTTCAGTAATATTATGAGCCCCTGTTTCAAAATAAAAAATGGGGTTGGGGGTATATCTCAGAGGTAAAAATGTCCTTGAGTTCAATCTCCAGTACTTCCCCCCCCCCCAAAAAAAAAGGATAGCAGAAACAATTACAGGTTTTTATGTGTGTGTGTGTGTGTGTGTGTGTGTGTGTGTGTGTGTTTTCTTAAACCATGTTTAGACCAAGATAATGATGTAATGCTGACAGATGGCAGAGAAAACATAACTACTTAAGTATTGCTTAACTTCTTTATCTCCTTTTATTTTTGCTGGGGATAAAAACCAGGGACTTGAGGCAGGCATGGTGGCTGCACGCTTGTAATCCCAGCATTCAGGAGGCTGAGACCAGAGGATCCGGGTTCGTGGCCAGCCTCAGCTACTTAGTGAGGCACTCCGCAATCACCTATGTACATTCTACCTCTGAGCTGCACCTCCAGCCCTATTTTTATTCTTTTCTGAAACAAGGTCTCACTAAGTTGTGAATGGCCTCACTAAGTATCTGAGGTTGGCCATGAACCTGCGATCCTCCTGTCTCAGCCTCCCAAGTACTGGGATTACAGGCGTGTGCTACCATGCTGGTCTTCCATTTTCTCTACTTAAGAAGAATGAGGGCTGGGAATATGGCTTAGTGGTAGAGTCCCTGGTTTTTTTTTTTTTTTTTTTGCAGTACTGGAGATTGAACCCAGAGGCATTCTACCTACTAATAAAGGGAAAAAAAAAATCCAGAAGCAAATTTAAACCTTGTGGCACAGTGCAATGGAGTTGAATTCAGGTCTCCTCCAAGTTGATCCACAATAGCACCTTTTGAAATGTAATATCTATGAGACAAAATTTGTAATAATTTAGATGGCTTTCCTTTTCAATTTTTAGAAATTATGTAAAATATTTTAAATGTTTTCCATTTTAAATCTCATGCTATGTAGTACCTTTGAAAATCTTTTTTAATAGCTTACAAAAATATAGTCAGTAGAATTTTAGATCAAACACATCACTTTCTTTTGCTTCAGAAGTAAAAGGAAAGTAATTTTTTAAGTTACAAGAAAGAATAGGGCTGGAGGTGCAGCTCAGAGGTAGAATGGGTTCAATCCCCAGTTCTGCAAAAAAAAAAAAAAGCCTCAACTAACCATGTTAACTTTCTCAAGTTTCATGATGACACTGTGAAATATGTATTATTATTATTATTATTATTATTATTATTATTCCCATTTTAATGGTGAAGAAGTTGAGGCAGAGTAGCACAGTCACTTGCTTAAGACCACAGAGCTTAAGCAAACTGCTTCCACCCCAGGCATCTGGCAGCATCCCGTGGTACTACTCTAGGTCAATTGCAAACCTATGTGCTGGGTGAAAATGTATGTAGGTGATTGCATTGTTATCAGTCATAAGCACAGTGACCAAAGATTTATAGTACCTTCCTGGTGAGAGTTTCTCTAAGAAAAGAGGTTGATAGTGGATCCTTCTGCTAGTATTTTGAGTGGCACTGCAGGTTATGAATGTAGGTATATGGAGAGAGAACCTTGTATTATCTGCTTTTAACTGAGTAATCCTCTCAACATGAGAGGATTGCCTAAAAGCATCCCTGCAAAGAAATTCTGTGTGGTGGACAGTCTATATTTTCGTAGCTGGCAATGAAAATACAACCCATGAGATGAAGGCAGAGCTACTGCTTGTGAATTAAGGGTGAATCCTTCTCCCCGACCCTGAGATAAAAGCAATTGCTAATCTAAGCAGGTCTAATGTATGAGGTCTCACTGCTCTCTCTAGAAATATAATGAATACTATACAAAATCATATAAAATAATTAATGAAATTAATTTCACAGCCAACATAGTTGGAGACCTTTGATGTAAATCTGAGCCCTTGACCAAGAAGCTGGATCACTGGGTTCTGTAAATACCAAGAACATTCGGACATTTAAAGACTTGCTGCTTGTTCATTTGATCTGTAACTTTGCTTTGCAAATGTGACAAGAGAATGTATAATGTTGGCATTATAAATAGCTCCCTTGAAGTTGTTGGCAGTGATTCTAAACTAGTGGCTCAGAGAATATGTTCAGCAGCATTAGCATCACCTGGGAACTGTTGGGAAATGCGCATTTTTGGACCCCGTGGTGTTTGTTTGAGAACCACACACTGCCCAGGTCCAGAACAATTAAATTAGGAATAACTGGAATGATGGGCAGGCATTTCTCAATACTCACATATAATTAGTATTGGATAAAGACCATTTAAAGTGAATCTACTTAAAATCAAAATATTCAGGCTTATTACTCAAAGTAAAGTCCCAAGAGTAACAGCATAGACATTTCTGGGAGGTGGCTAGAAATTCAGAAACTAGGGTCCCTGCCTCCAACCTCTTGAATTAGAATAGACATTTTAACAAGATTTCTAGGCTATCCCTAAGCACATTAGCATTGAGAAGCTTTGTTATAGAATACAGTTTTGGTGGTGGTAGTGGTGGTAGTACTGGGAATTGAACCAGGGGCATTCTACCTAAGTTACATCCTCAGTCCTGTTTTTTGTTTTTTTGAAACAGGGTCTCCCTAAATTGCTGAGGGTCTTGCTAAGCTGCTGAGACTTGGCCTTGAAATTGGAATCCTTCTGTCTCAGCTTCCCAAGTGCTGAGATTACAAATGTGCACCACCATGTTCAGCTTAGAACACATTTTTAAAAATGTTTGATTAGAGCCGGGGCGTGGAGGCCCATGCTTATAATCCCAGCATTTGGGAGGCTGAGACCAGAGGATCTGGGTTCTAAGCTAGCCTCAGCTACCTAGTGAGGCACTCTGCAACTTAGTGAGACCCTGTTTCAAAATAAAGAATAAAAATAGGGCTAGGGGTGTAGCTCGGAGGTAGAATGCCCCCGAGTTCAATCCCCAGTACCGCAAAAAAAGAAAAATGTTTTATTAGGAATTAGTTTTTAAAATGATAAGCGTGGTAGTGCACATTTGTAATCCTAGTACTTGGGAGGCTGAGCCAGAGGACCCGGGTTCGTGGACAGCCTCAGCTACTTAGTGTGGCCTCCACAACTTAGTGAGACCCTCTTTCAAAATAAAGCATTAAAAAATGATATTTTGGCTTTTTCTTTTGGACAAAATTGTCTGAGAGTATGGTACAACATCCTTCACCACTTTATCTTCAATGATTGTAGTACCATTATGACTTTTGTGATAAACGTAATTTGAGGACCTCAAGGGTTTTTTTTCCTCCTTTTGATAGTCAAATCATTCTCTTTTGAGGTGCCCATCAGCTTCCCTATTTATTTTCTTTTAGGTAAAAGCTCCTCAGGCCTAGCGCCTCACTTGTCAACAGCTTTTCATGACCCAGTAGTTTTCCAACATTGTGTTTACTGACTTCATGAATCATATCTGTTTTTGAAAACTCAAAATCCCCTTTAGGGTCAATTGCCATTCCACATGTGCATTCTGACATCCAACATTCAGGGAACACTTCCTGAGGAGCGTGTTAGCAGGATGGGAGGGGTAGAAGCCAGCGTGCAGCTGCAGGATGTTTGGATGGGGGCTAATTTTATACATGGTCAGGTCACTAGTGGAGGTGTCTCTACTATGATCACTATTTACTTTCTTTGGCAACATCATAACTGGGCCAAGCAGGCTAATTAAGACCCAGATGGCAACAACATATATGTTAATGGTGGTTATTTCTGGGCAGTAAGAGCTCATGTGATTTTTATTTCCTTCTTTGTGTTTATCTGTATTTTCTAAATGTTCTAGAATGTTCTGCAAACAGAGAAGACATTGCTAATTAATCTTTAAGATTGAGGTACAATTTACATTCAGTAAAATGCACAGAGATATTAAATGTTCAGTTTAAGAGTTTCCACAATTGTATACAAGCATGTAATCACCATTCAAAATAAGATATGGAATATTTCCATCACTTGAAAGATTACTTTGTTTTCTTTCTCTCTTAGAAAATGAAAGTTTCGTTGTCATTTTGTTTGTTTATTTTTGTAGTACTGAGAATTGAACCCAGGAGTGTTCTATCACTAAGCTACACACCCTCAGCCCTTTTTATTTTTTATTTTGAGATAAGATCTCAATAAATTACTGAGGATGGCCTTAAACGTGGGATCCTCCTGCCTCAGCCTCTGAGGAGTCACTGGAATTCCAGATGAGGACCACCATACCCTGCTGAGAATGAGATTTTTGTTTTGTTTTTAGGATTTTCTCCCTTTTTTTAATTGGTGCATTGTGATTACACAAAATAGTGGGGCTCATTATTACATATGTGTGCATGCACACACATAATTTTGATCAATTTAATTCCCTAATGCCTCTCTTTCTCCCTTTCCCTGGTCCTCTTCCTCTACTTTATTTTCATAAGATCCTCCTCTCGTTCTTTCTTCTTTCCTCTCCAACTTCCACATATAAAAGAAAATATATGACCTTGACTTTCTGAGTCTGGTTTATTTCACTTAACATAGTATTCTCCAGTTCTACCAGTTTTCTGTATCCTGTTAAGCCAGAAATTACCCTCATATGTCACTCCTCCTGTAACAGGCACATAGCCTCTCAGACCTCCTCACCTCCAGAGTGGTCCACTTTTTTTTACTCTGAAACAGCACATTATATCCAGATTTTAGCAAATACACATTTTCATTGGCTTCAAGCACAGGACTTGGGAATATGGAGGCAGTCAATGCTGCATTCTGCCCATGTACGCCCTTTCTGTATTTCCAACTCATACTGTGAGTAGAAAATAAGAAAACAATTTTCCTCCCATAACCTCCCTTTCCCCACAATCCTTCCAGTTTCTTTTCCCTTCCTGCTTTGAAACAGCTACCATGGTGTCAGCAGAGGAGTCTACTGAGATCAAGCTTTGCCTTTGCCATAACAGACTAAAGGGTCCAAGAGGAAGAGGCTGCACCCCTCTACCACACACTGTGCCCCCACCTACCTGCACCCTCACCTACCTCCAAATGTCTTTCTTATTGCTCTTGTGTATGGTCATGACAAATTTGTTAGATTGTTCCCTCCAAAACTCACCCCTGGTTCGGAGAGGCCCTGTCTCCCCTACACCATTGCAAGCATCCATGTGCTCACTAGGTTTTTAATTCACAGGTGAAAAAATAGAAATTTGACTTAAAATTTTTTTGCAATAATTACACTGAACACTTTTTTGGGGTGATTGACAGTCAGCTGAATGTCTTGTTTCAGGAAATATCTTTTATAGTATTTTTATAGGTAAGAAATTAAAATTAAGCAGAACAAATATTAAAATGCTTCTCTGGCTCATAGGAAAGGTGTTCTTCTTAACTATGTTTATTTAAAGATTTTCAGCTAAAAATAAAAACAAGACAGTGAAATATAAAAATACACATATACAGCCGGGCATGGTGGCGCACGCTTGTAATCCCAGCATTCGGGAGGCTGAGACCGGAGGATCTGGGTTCGCAGCCAGCCTCAGCTACCTAGTGAGGCACTCCGCAACTTAGTGAGACTCGGTTTCAAAATAAAGAATAAAAAATAGGGCTGGGGGTGTAGCTCGGAGGTAGAATGCCCCTGAGTTCAATCCCCAGTACCGCAAAAAAAA
>PVLC010034154.1:0-17068 GCA_004027655.1 Graphiurus murinus
AATCTGCCCTCAAATGGGGCAGTTCCACACCCATCTCTGGTCCCCCATGTGCCTATCACTCAGAGAGAGGGCAGACCACAGTACATAACAGGTACTTTAATTTGAAACTGCTGTGAAAGAGTGTAGGCAGGGGGCAAAACCAGGGGCAAAATGTAATCGCTGGCCGAAGAAGAACTGGAGAGAAATGGCTTGGCCGCAGCTCGTGGGCTCCACAGGCATGAGCTGCTCATCTTGTAGCAAGACGCTGGGTTCAATCTGTCAAGCAGAGCAGAGTCAGGGCGGCCTCACAGCCAGGGCTGCACCAAGGCCTCCCAGACAGGCGGGATGGCGGGAAGGGGTGTGGGAAGGCAAAGAGTAAAACAAATACTCACTTCCAAGGGCCTGGAACTTGTCAGCGAGGGACTGCATGACCCCTGAAAGAGAAAGGCACTCTAGATAGAGATAAGGACTCCACCCCCATTCTCTCCTGCTCATGGGGAACCACCTGCCCTGCAACCTCACTCTGCTCCAGACCCTGTCCAAACAGCCCTGGGACTGACTCCTCCACCCACCACTTGAATTCAACATGGAAATGTCCTCTACAAGAGAATACTGTGTACCATTGATTCTCAAGCGCTAGGAAATGACAGAACCATCCAGAATTACCAACAAGCCAGCCAGGAATGGTGGCACATGCCTGTAATCCCAGTACTTGGGAAGCTAAGAGGGGAGTGTCATACGTTTGAGGCTAGCCTCAGCAATTCAGTGAGACTCTCAGCAAACTAGCGAAACCCTATTTCAAAACAACAACAAAAAAGATCTGGGGGTGTAACTTAGAGGTAGAATGCCCCTAGGTTCAATCTTCAGTGACACACACAGAAAAAACATAAACAAGAAATAGACATATAGCCAGGTGCTGTGGCATACACCTGTAATCTCAGTGATTGGGAATCTGAGACAGGAGGCTCATAGGTTCGAGGCCAGCCTCAGCAACTTATTGAGACTCTCAGCAACCTAGAAGGCCTTGTTTCAAAACAAAAAAATAAAAAAAGGATGGGGTGAGCTGGGCGTGGTGGCACACCCTTGTAATCCCAGTACTTGGGAGGCGGAGACAGGAGAATCACAGGTTCCTGGCCAGCCTCAGCTACTTAGTGGGACTCTGTTTCAAAATAAAGAATAAAAGTAGGGCTTAGGGTGTAGCTTGGAGGTAGAATACCCCTGGGTTCAATCCCCAGTACCTCATACAAAACAAAGGATGGAGTATAGCTCGGAGGTAGAAGTCCCTGGGTTCAATCCCCAGTACCACAAACAAACAAATGACAACAAACACCATATGAGCCACTCCAACCAGGGCTTAAAGGGGAAATAAAGGAGTTGTCTCTCAAGGTCCTGAGAGGAGATCTCTGGGACTCTTGGGCAGAGTACATGCAGTGCAGACAACATATGCTCTTTGTTCAAGCCCCCATGGTTCAATGCACAGAAGGCTCCAGGGCCAGGGCTGCTTGGTTTCCCTCCCCACAGGAACATACAGCCCCATGATGCCACTTGTACCTGCAGCCCAGCGCTGCCAAAAGCACCTGCCCCAAGACACTGAGGTTGGCCCCTACCCCCGCCCCAGCCTGGGGTTCTTCATACCTAGTTGCTCTTTGAGGTCATCAATTTCTTTCTGGAGCATCACACACTAGCCCAGAAGACATCAGAGAAAGAGAAATAAGGAATAATATTTAGGCCTCCTCTCTCCTCTCCCTCCCCCTGGCCCTTATATCCCCCATACCACATAGCCCTGTGGCAAGACAGGGGGGTGATCCTCAACAGAAAGAGAGTGTCCCCTCTCTGTGGGGTGTGGGATGAGAGGGGCACATAATCAGCTTAACCTCAGAGCCCATCATCGAGTTGGGCCAGGCTTCACTAGGAGGCAGACAAAGCATTACCCGGGGACAGCCCTGAACTCCAGGTGCTTGCTGCTGCCTTTCCGGAACTGGGGGATGCACAGTTGGGTCCTGGTCACCTGAAAGAGAACACAAAAGCCAGCTCCCCAGCCAGGGAGTGAGGTAGATGGGCCTGGCAGGGTCTAAAGTGAGGTGACATCTCCCTCTGCTGGCAGCAAGTTGCACCTGCTCTGCCCAGCAGCTCCCCCTTCTCTCTGGGTCTGCCTTCCCTGCTCCCCAGGGTGCCCCTCTGGAGCCCTAGCACTGTGGCTCTGTGCAGAGCACTGGAAGAGCTGCAGCCACAGCCAGCCCCCGAGAGGACCCCAAAGAAAATGCTTGGCTACCCTGAAAGTCAGCTTCTGGAATCTGGGACACTGCTACAAATCACCCCCATCACATAAGCTCCACACACAGGACCAAGTGGCCTGAGGCCAGTTTTGCCTACTCCCTGTTTCCTGTGGGAGCAATGCCTAGGAACTCAGGGATATGTGGAGGCAGGCTGAGGCCCCAGAAGTGACAGAGTCAGAGAGTTCCCTCCCACTCCACTACTACTGAATTCACAACACTCACCAGAGGGTGCAGAGCTTCTGGAAGTGAGGTCCAAGGTCTGGGAGTTTCCCGGAGGTTGGGGCACTCTAGCATTGGGGTCAACACTTCTGAATTCTCCAGAATCCACGCACAGAAAAGGTGGCACGGGCCTATGTGTTAAAAGCTGATACAAAAATTTCTGAGTATGTATGAGTAGGGGCTGGAGTAAGGTGGGAAACAAGCAGTCTTATCTCTCTAGTATTTTCTCCCTCAGTCAGCTCCAAGCCAGAAGGCAGAGTTGAACCAGGGAGAAACAAGGGGAAAGCAAGAAAGACCAGGACCTCTGCAGGGCTGGCTTGGGGAAGAGGTGGGAGTGAGGAACCAGGAGGGAGAAGGGCCTGAACATCAGAACTTTGCAACCAAAACTTTATTATTTTTTTATAGTACTGGGGATTGAACCCAGGGGCATTCTACCTCCAAGCCCTATTTTTAATTATTTTTGAAACAGGATCTCATTAAGTTGCAGAGGGCCTACGTAGCTGAGACTGGCCATGAACCTGCAATCCTGTCGCAGCCTCCCAAGTCCTGGGATTACAAGCATGTGCCACCACGCCCAGCACCCAATCTTTAAGTTGTCCCCTGACTCAAGTCAGAAGCCAGCCCTGTTTTCCATTCTATCCCCTGTAGGGAGGAGACTAGAAATGTAAAAAATGTGGCCAACAGGGACTGGCTCATACCATGTGCGTTCTTGATCTCTGCCCTTACTACAAATTGACAGCTGGCTCCTAATGAGAACCTCTAAACAAAGGACAGAGAGTGCAAGGGCAAAAATTTGTGGGAAGGGCTGGGGAAGGAGGTGAGGAAGAGGAGGAGGAGGAGCATGATCTACTTACTTGGCCCTGCCGGAATGCTTCTCTATTTGGGTTATTATCTTCTCTAGCCATAGGCTGGGACTCTCTTGTTTTCCCTGCAACAGATCTCTTCCCAGTGCCTCCATGCTTGGACTGTTTTGGTCCCAATGGTAGCAACGAATATCTCTTGGCCCTCCCAAGCAGCGGAATACCCGAGATTGGGGGGAAGGTGGCCGGTTCCAGGGGGGCAGCCTTGAGTCTCTGCCCCCATGAAGGAAAGGCCCTCCCCAGGGTAACTCTTGAACTACCCCCTAGGGATTTCTTTTCCTGGGTGGTCTTTTTCTTAGGAGTGGCCCTGGGCAGGTCTCCTGCAGCCGCAGCTGCAACAGCTCCTGGGAAGCTGGGCCTACTCCCTCCCTTGCTCCAGACTACACTTTGCATTTTCTTGGAGGTAGGAGCTTCTAGCTCTCCCTGCCTTTCCTTGGCTGTGCTGAGTCCCCGGGGAGCAGAGGTCAGCAGAGGGCCCTGTGTGTGAAGGAAGCTCTCCCTAGCATGGACACTTGAATGCCTGGCTGTCTCTCCTGGTTCCCTGGGGCTGATGGACTTGGCCTGACCTTCTTTGAGGCAAATGCTCACTCTCATCAACTGGATCTCACTGAACTCATCTGATGACTCCTGGTCAGAAGAGGGCCGTGGGGCTGCCCCGCTGCCCATCATCCTACTTTTGGTGCCTCTCTTTGGGTTGCCCCAGGACCGGCCTCCCTCAGGCCCAGTGGTATGGAGGAGGGAGGTGGCAGAAGCCTGCTGCTGCGCCTCCACACCACTAGGGGCCTGGGCGCCTCTCTCGCTGGGGCCCGCCTCCGTGTTCCCCCAAATGGCCGATAGTTCGGCTGCGCAACTTTCTGGGGACGGGTATCGACGGGTCCCCCGGGCCTGTCGGCCAGTGAGCTGCTGCACGATGGCCGCAGACTCCACAGCTAGCTGGGGCACAAAATCCAGGACATCTGTCTTCTCCTCAGCTGGGGAGCCAGGCCGGCCTTCGCGGCCGGAAAGCACACTCCCTCCCGCCTCTATGGCTTCCTCCTCTGACTCTGACTGGAACCCCTGGCCTAGGAGGCCACCCTCGCCCTCGCCGCTCCGCGGCGGCCCCAACTCGAGGCCCAGCCCTGGCAGGGCTCCCGGGCCTGTCTGACCACCCCCCGGGCGCTCCCCGCCCTCTGGGCCGAAATCGGCTCCCTGAATAGTTGCCTCATCGCTGGAACTCATGTCGCCAGTCGGAGGGGCTACCGGCTGTGAGGGGAGAACTAGGCCTTTGAAGACGAGATCACAGAAGCCACACGAGATCTCCTCAAACACCGCGTGACTTCGCGTACCTTGGCTGCACGCGCGCCCATTGTGGCCTTCTTATTGGTTTGCTCTCTACCAATCAGCATGGCTCTTGTTGGGTGGTTGGTTAAGGCCTTCGCCAATAGGGATAAGGGTGCTTGGTGGGAGGTGAAACTCCCGTTTCCTTGGTCCTTCAAAAGGTGCTGGAATCTGGTTGAGTGGCGTTCCTTTCCCGCTTTTCCGGTTACTGTTTCCCAGGCACCTCCTTTCCTCTGAGACTCACACCTTTGAATGTCAGTTCCCCGTGGGTAAAGAGGGGCAAGTAACAGCTCTCGCTCGGGAGCAGTGAGGATTTAATGTAATGATGCATGTGGAGCACTCACCAGGAAGGATTTGCAAGCCTGTGCTCCTGTTATAGTTTGGATTTAAAATGTCCCTTAATCCCTCATGTGTTAGAAAAGGCAGCAATGTTCGGAGGTGGGGCATAGTTGGAGGGGAGGACCCCTGGGGTCGTGGCCAGGGTCAGCGCCTTTTCCTGCCCGGCTGCTGCAGCGTTTCTTTCTCTTTCTCTGTACTCCTACTTGCCATGCCCTGAGCCACGTTCCCACCTAACATGGACAGAAACATTTGAATTGTAAGACCCCAAATAAATCTTCTAAAGTTGTGCGGGTCAAGTCTTTGGGTCACAGTGTAAAAATGCTGACTAAAAAAGTCCAACAGCAAAGCTTCTGTCTGGATAGGATAAATGGGCAAGGAAGCCCACAGTATCTTTTTCTTTAAAGGGCGATAGAGAAGATGTTTTGTGATTTGTGGGTTATGAAGGATCTCTCACGACTGCTCGATTACCAGAGGTAATCAAAGTGGCAGGTGGCTGTGTGCCCATGACACTTGACTGGCAGGCTGTGTTTGCCCACCCCTGCCAGAACCCCCACCCCACTCCACTATGAGTTGGTCCAGAGGAGCAGGAACCCCCCAAAATTGCTGGCCATCACTGATCAGGAAGATGCAAACCAAAATCACAAATCAATTTCCATGCCCAGCTGGTTTAATCTAATATTTCGATAGGACCTATCCTCCATGAACTTCCTGAGAAAAGACACATGGGATATGGTTTGTTTTGAGGCTTTAAGTGCACAAAATTATCTTTAACGTCATATTTAATTAAAAATTTAGTATGAGCTGGGAGTGGTGGTACACGTTTGTAATCCCAGTACTTGGGAGGCTGAGACAGGAGGATCACAGGTTTGAGGACAGCCTCAGCAAATAGTGAGACTTTCATCAACTTAGTGAGACCATGTTTCAAAATAAAAATAAAATAGGGCTGAGGATGTAGCTCCAAGGTAGAATACCCTGGGGTTCAATGCCTAGTGCAAAATTAAAAAAAAAAAATTAAAAAAAACCCCAAACCACAAAAGCTTAGTGTAGCCGGGCGTGGTGGCGCACACTTGTAATCCCAGCATTTGGGAGGCTGAGACTGGAGGATCCGGGTTCACGGCCAGCCTCAGCTACTTAGGCTCTCCACAACTTAGTGAGACCCTAAATGAAGAATAAAAAAATAGAGCTGGGGGTGTAGCTCAGAGGTAGAATGCCCCTGAGTTCAATCCCCAGTACTGAAAAAAAAAATTCTACTAGGATTGTGAAATATTGTTTCACTGATTTCCAATGTCACTTTTTAGAAGGCTGATGTATTTTGCATATTATTATGATTCCCAATACTTTATATGTGCTTCATAAAACTTTTATCTTTGTTGGTACTGGGGATTGAACTCAGGGGCATTCTGCCTCTAGCCTATACCCCTTTTTATCTTTTATTTTGAGACAGGGTCTCAGTAAGTGCTGAGGCTGGCCTCAAACCTGTGGTCCTCCTGTTTCAGTCTCCCCAATATTGGGATTACAGCAGGGGCGCACCACTGTGTCCAGGAAATTTTTTTTTCTTTTCTTCTTTTTTTTTTTTTTTTTTTGGTTTTGGAGATTGTTTACCTCTGATCTACACCCCCAGTCCCCTGTCCCCCCTTTTTTTGCGATACTGGGGATTGAACTCAGGGGCATTCTACTTCTGAGCTACATCCCCAGCCCTATTTCTTATTCTTTATTTTTGAAAGAGTCTTACTAAGTTGCGGAATGCTTCACTAGGTAGCTGAGGCTGGCCTCGAACCCAGATCCTTCAGTCTCAGCCTCCCAAATGCTGGGATTACAAGGGTGTGCCACCACGCCCGGCTTCAGTCCCCCCTTTTTAAAAATATTTTGAAACAGGATCTTGTTATATCGCTGAGGCTGGCCTTGTACCTGAGATCCTCCTGTCTCCGCCTCTCAAATACTACTGAGATTACAGGTGTCATGACTATGCCTGGTTAAAAATTTCAAGTTATATATTCCAAATTTTTATATAGTAAAAGTAACTTTCATTTTCAAGAATTTTAAAATATAGATAAGTTCTTATAATTACTACGATAGTGAAGAATCATAAGAGTTCCATCATCACAAAATTTCTCTCATTCTGCCCCTTTTTTTAGGTACTGGGAATTGAACCCAAGGACATTCTATCTCTGAGATGCACCCCAGCTCTATTTTATTTTCTATTTTGAAACAAGGTTTCTAAGTTGCTAAGGCTGGCCTGGAACTTTTGGTCCTGTCTCAGCCTCCCAACATCTTGCCCCCCCCCTTCTGCCCTTCTGCGGTACTGGAACCCAGGGGCATTCTACCTCTGAGCTACACCCTCAGCTATATTTTTAACTCTTTATTTTGAAACAGGGTCTCACTAAGTTGCAGAATGCCTCACAAGTTGCTGAGGCTGGTCACAAACCTTCGATCTTCCTGTCTCAGCCTCCTAAGTACTGGGATTATAAGCATGCACCACCATGCCTGGCCTCCAGCCCTATATATGTATTTTTTCAGCACTGGGGATGGAACCCAGGGGCATTCTACCTCTGAGCTACACAACCAGCCCTATTTTTATTCTTTTTGAAACAGGGTCTCACTAAGTTGCAGAATGCCTCACTAAGTAGCTGAGATTGGCTTCGAACCTGGGATCCTTCTATCTCAGCCTCCCAAGCACTAAGATTACAAGTGTGCACTGCCATGCCTGCCCATTCTGCTCCTTTTTTGTGAAACCATCTTACCTATTCTGATCCTCGGATCTGTTCACAGTCCCTGTACTTTTGCTTTTCTAGCATGTTATACAAACAAAAGTATGTAGTATGTGACTATATGGTACTGGCTTCATTTAGCATAATACATTTGCAATTCATCCAAGTTATTGCATATTTCGACAATATATTGCTAGTGATCCATTGTATGAACCTTTGTTTTTTTGTTCATCTATTGGAAGACATCTTTTTTATTCTAAAATTTTTATCATTGTATTGTAGTTACATATCATAGTAATATTCAAAATGATTCATGCATATATGCACGCAACATATATTGAAGCATGTCCCTTTGCACCTCACCTCACCTTCCTTTCTCCTAGTACATGCTAGTGAGATTGGTAGTGATACATTCATATCCAAACAACAGTATTTGGTCAGTTTCCCTCCACATGCCTCATTTTCCTCCTCCTCTCTTCTCTTCACCAATCCGTTTCCTCTACTCTATTGGTCTCTACCCACATTTTCTTGAAGTCCTTTTCCTTTCCTATGTCCTCTAGTTCCATCCTCCGATTTCTGCAACTGACATAATTTTCTTCCTTGTACCTGAGTAAAATTTCATTGTGTGTATATACTACATTTTCTTTTTCTTTCTTCTTCTTTTTTTTTTTTTAGAGCTCGCTTTCTTTTTTCTTTTCTTTTTCTTTTTTTTTTTTTTTGTGGTACTGGGGATTGAACCCAGGGATATTCTACCTCCAAGCTACACTCCCAGCGTGATTTTATTTTTTATTTGGAAATAGGGCCTCACTAGGTTACTGAGAGTCTTGCTAAGTTGCCGAGGCTGGGTTTGAACATGTGCTCCTCCTGTCTGAGCATCCCAAGTACTGGGATTACAAGCATGTGCCACCACGCCCAGCCCCCCCAGCCCTTTTTATTTTGTTTTGAAACAGGGTCTTGCTAGGTTGCTCAAAGTCTCACTGGGTTGCTGAGGCTGTCCTTGAACCTGGGATCCTCCTGTACTGGGATTATAGGCTTGTTCCACCATACCCGGCTTCTTTATTTTTTTTAGGATTTTTAAGCCACATTTTCTTTATCCATTAATTCATCTGTTGACAGAGACCTAGGTTGGTTGGCTATTGTGAATTGTGCTGCTATAAACATGGGTATGTATATTATAGTATTTTAACTTTAATTCTTTTTTTTTTTTTTTTTTTGGTGATACTGAGGATTAAATTCAGAGGCATTCTACTTTTGAGCTACATCCCCAGTCCTTTTTTTTTTTTGTTTTCAAACAGGGTCTTGCTAGGTTGCTGAGGGTCTCACTAAGTTTCTGAGACTGGTCTTGAACCTGTGATCCTTCTGTCTCAGCCTCCCAAGTACTGTGATTACAGGAATGTGCCACCATGCCTGGCTAACTTTAATTCTTATGAAAAGATAGTAAGAAGTGTTATAGTTAGGTCACATGATGGTTCCATTCCTAGTTTTTGAGGAAGCACCATACTGATCTCCATAGTGGTTGTATTAATTTACAATCCCGACAAGAGTGATAAGTGATTGAAAGACATCTTTTCTTTTTTTTTTTCCGGTACTGGGGATTGAACTCAGGGGCATTCTACCTCTGAGCCACACTCCCAGCCCTATTTGTGGAGTGCCTCACTAAGTAGCTGAGATTGGCCGCAAACCCCGATCCTCCAGTCTCAGCCTCCCAAGTACTGGGATTACAAGCGTGCACCACCATGTCCAGCTTGAAAGACATCTTGATTGCTTTCATTTTGGGGTGATTGTGAATAAAGTTGCTATGAACACTCATACACAAGTTTCTGTGTGAACATGTTTTCATTTCTCTAGGGTGTGGTATCAGGAGTGGGACTGCTACATGATAAAATGTGATTTTAACTTTATACTAAATGACCAGTTGATTTCCAGAGTAGATGTACCAGTGTACATTCTGTCCACCAATAAATGGAAGTTCCTGTTTCTTTGAAAACTCATCATTACTTGATATTAAGAAGATTTTTTATTAGCCATTCTTTCTCTGTCTCTATTTTTGTGTGGTATTGGAGATTGAACCCAGAGGCATTCTACCTCCAAGCTACACTTCCAGCCCTATTTTATTTTGAAACAGGGTCTCATTAGGTTGATAAGAGTCTCTCTGAAGAGGTAGAATAGAAGAAATAAAATTTAGGCAGAAAGGAGACAGATTGGGAAGGAAAGAAAATGGCTTTGTTTCAATAGAGCTTGCTCATCCTAAAAAGCAAGGCTTATTCACAGTGGGCTGACTCCATTTTGGAAGTCCCTGAGGTGATTTTTCAGAGCTTCATTTGCCTCTCAAAAGGAAGCCACTCACACCTGTTGTAATAAAGACTCTGTATCCTAGACTTCCTGTCTCTACTCCTGATAGTCCTACTTAGCAATTTTTTCCACTTTTTTTTAGACCCCCCCAGGGCGGGGGACCAATATTCCATGCTGCCCCAGGTTCCTGATTCTCCACCCTGGACTCCAAAAGCCAGCTCCTCTCCAGGTGTGATATAAAAAGGAGGAGAGACCACCTGCTCGCCCCCTTTTTCTCCCAGCCATCGCCTTTTTTCCCCCAGGCATCGTGGCTCTCTTTTCCCCCGCCATCACTGTCATGAGCTCTCTTTCCACCAGCTGCAATCCCAGAGACTCCTGAGGTGACCTGTGCCCTTTCCCCTGTGTACCCGTGCCTTTCCTTAAAATAAAACATCTGCCTTTGTCCCTATCTGGCGTGTGTTGAAATTCTTTTCACCATGGAGGCCAAGAACCCAGGAGAGACACTGTGCTGTCCCACAACATCACTACTTGCTGAGGCTGTCCTCGAACCTGCGGTCCTCCTGTCTCAGCCTCCCAAGTTCTGGGATTACAAGTGTGTGCCATGATGCTCAGCTAGTCATCCTAATAGTAGTAATAATTCACTGTGGTTTTAATATATATTTTCCTAATGGCTAATGATGTTGAATGTCCTTTCACGTACTTTTTGTGTGTGTGTGTGTGGTACTGAGGATGAAACTCAGGGGCCTTCTACCTCCAGGCTACACCCCCAGCCTTATTTTATTTTATATTTTGAAACAGGGTCTCACTAAGTTGCAGGGGGCTTCACTAAGTTGTTGAGTCTGGCCTTGAACCTACAGGCATGTGCCACCTCACTCCCCTCTTTCATGTACTTATTTACCATCCTTATATCCTATTTGATGAGGATACATTTGCCTTGCTCATTTGGGTGGGGGGTGATGCTGGAGATTGAACCTAGAGGCATTCTACTTATGAGCTACAGCCCTTGCCTATTTTCTTTCTTATTTGTAAACAGGATAACAGGCATCATGCACCACCATGCCAGGCCAGAGAAGTCTTCCTTCCTTCCTTCCTTCCTTCCTTCCTTCCTTCCTTCCTTCCTTCTTTCCTCTCCCCTTCTCTCTTTCTCCTTCCTTACTTCCTTCCTTCCTCTCCCCTTCTCTTTCTCCTTCCTTCCTTTATCTCCCCTTCTCTCTTTCTCCTTACTTCCTTCCTCACTTCCTTCTTCCCTCCTCTTTTTCTTTCTTTCCTCCCTCCCTCTCTTCCTCCTCCTCCCTTTCTTTCTTCTTTGTGTTACTGGAGACTGAACCCAGAGGCATTCTAACTCTGAGCTACACCCCCAGCCCAACTCTTTTGTATTTCTTATTTGGAAACAGGGGCTCACTAGGTTGCTGAGAGCCTCACTAAATTGCTGAGGCTGGCTTTGAACCTGAGATTCTCCTGTCTCAACCTCCCAAGTACTGGGATTACAGGCGTGTGGTCACCATGCTGCCTGGCTTCAAAGAAGTTTTTTTTTTTGCGGTACTGGGGATTGAACTCAGGGGCATTCTACCTCTGAGCTATACCCCCAGCCCTATTTTTTATTCTTTATTTTGAAACTGAGTCTCACTAAGTTGCAGAGTGCCTCACTAGGTAGCTGAGGCTGGCCGCGAACCCGGATCCTCCGGTCTCAGCCTCCCGAATGCTGGGATTACAAGTGTGCACCACCACGCCCAGCTGAAGTTTTTAATTTTGATGAAAACTAGTTTTTTCTTAGAGCTTCAATAGACCCAATTTTTGGTCACTGATTCTAAGAATTCTTCATCTAACCATAGGTCAAAATGATTTTTTCTTTAAAATGTTTGTCATCAAGTCAGGCACAGTGGCACACTCCTGTAATTCCAATTCTTGAGAGGCTGAGACAGGAGGATCATAGGTTTGTGGCTAGCCTCAGTAACTTAGTAAAGCCTTCTGTAACTTACTGAGACCCTGTTTCAAAATAAAAAATGAAATAGGACTGGGGGTATATATAGTTCAGAGACAGAACACCCCTGGGTTAAATCCCTAGTACCACAAATACACAAAGGTGTTAGCAGCCTTGTTTTACATTTAGATCCATGATTCATTTTAAGTTTTGTATAACATGCAGTATTAAAGGGTCAAGCTTTCTTCTTATTTTTTCTTTACTTGCATTTCTTTTTTACTGCAAATATATACCTAAATGTTGTAATGTAATTAGTGAAAAGAATTTCCTTTCTACATTAAATTTACTTTTCACTTAAAAAAAAACTTAATAGAGCCGAGTGTGGTGGTGCACCCTTGTAATCCCAGAACTTGGGAGGCAGAGACAGGAAGATTATAGGTTTGAGGACAGCCTCAGCAAGTAGTGAGACACTCATCAACCTAGTGAGATCCTGTTTCAAAAAATAAATATAAAAGCTGGAGCCAGGCGTGGTGGCGCACACTTGTAATCCCAGTACTTGGGAGGCTGAGACAGGAGGATCCGTGTTTGCAGCCAGCCTCAGCTACTTAGTGAGGCCCTCCACAACTGAGACCCTGTTTGAAAATAAAGAATAAAAAATAGGACTGGGGGTGTAACTCGGAGGTAGAATGCCCCTGGGTTCCATCCCCAGTCCCACAAAAAAAAGATTACATGCCTGTAATCTCAGTACTTGGGAGGCTGAGACAGAAGGATTGCAGCAAATAGTGAGACTCATCAACCTAGTGAGACCCTGCTTCCAAATAAGAAATAAAATAAGGCTGGGGGTGTAGCTGGAAGTTAGAATGCCTCTGGGTTGATTTCCCAGTACTAAATACACACACACAAATAATAATAATAATAATAATAACAACAACAACAACAACAACAACAACAACAACAGCAGCAGCAACTAAATAAAATTGGGCTGGAAATGTAGCTTGGAGGTAGAAAGCCCTAGGGTTCAAACCCCAATGAATGCCACACAAAAAAATTAACAGACATGAGCAAAGCAGCAGACATGGTGAAGAAGTCAGCTCCAAGGGCCTCCCCCCCCCCCCAAAAAAAAATCAAGGAAAAACCATCACAATCAACTTTGTCACAATTCTGAAAAAATATTCAAGGTTTACAGTAATTAAGCAAATGTTGAACCAAGAAAAAGACATGTCTAAAATTGTAGGAAATAATTGTAGGATTTTTACTTATTCTTGTCCCATGCCCTTACCTAGTTCAGTGGCAGTCTTGTATACCACTGTTTGCATTCTTGGTGTGAGATTGATTTCTGATTCCCAAGGCAGCAGAGCAGACTTATTTTAAACAATTGTATTCATCTGTTCTAGCCTGTCTGTGGGCTAACTGAAGAAATTATGTGTCTTCTTTAGAACTCACTCTTAGAAGAAAAACAGGAATACATTGAAAATATTATAAGGCTATATATTGAATATATAGAAAATATTATTAGGCTTGAAAGTATCATAAAGCTAACATTCGGCAGCCACTTGCAGGAAAAGAATATGTTTGAGGCATTCAAGTGTGCTGAATATTTAGGAGGAAAAGCTAGACACAGGGGAAAAACAGGGCATTCAAAAGCTCCCATGCTTATCAGGTATTCAGAAAGTCATGTGCATGTCCAGGGCAAGATGCATGCTTATAGAAGTTCAGAGACAACCCCAAGCTTTCACCCCTGGCTTATTTCTAGGCTCAGTGCAAACAGGAATTAAAGGCTAAGGTAGAGTTTTAAATGGCCTAGTTAAGCATTGAAGGAGTGTCTCAACAAAGATCCAATGTAGAAAAAAAAACAAAAAACCCTGATATTTTATTTTCTTTTATTCCTTCTCCTCCTCTTTATCTTCCTTAGTTTCTCTTTGTCTTCTTTCTTCTCTTTTTCTCTCTCTGCTTACTGTCAAACACTACCTGAAAGCATGGGGATTTAATGAAGTGATAGAATACTTACATAGTATGCTTGAGGCCCTGGGTTTGATATGAGAGAGAAAGGAAAAAGAAGCTAGGTGAAGTGCTGCATGTCTGTAATCATCTTGGTACTTCGGAGGCTGAGACAGGAGGATCTCCAGTTTGATGCTAGTGCATGTAAACTCAGCAAGACCTTGTTTCAAAATAAAATAATAAAAGGGCCGGGGATGTAGCTCAGAGGTACAGTGTCCCTAGATTCAATCTCCAGCACCACAAAAGAAACAAAGGAGCTGGGCATGGTGGCACATGCTTGTAATTCTACTACTTGGGTGGCTGAGATGGGAGGATCTCAGGTTTGTGAACAGCCTCAGCAACTTAATGAGGCCCTCTGTAACTTAGTGAGACCTTGTTCCAAAATAAAATAGGGCTGGGATATAGCTCAGAGGTAGAGTTCCCTTGGGTTCAATCCTCAGTACTACTACTACAAAAAAGGAAAGGGCGGGAAAGAAAGGCGGGAAGGAAGGGAGGGAAGGAAGGGCGGAAGGAAGGGCGGGAAGGAAGGGGCAGGAAGGAAGGGCGGGAAAGAAGGGTGGGAAGGACGGGCGAGAGTGGAGCGGGAGCAAGAGCGGGAACGGCGGCGAGAATGAGAACAGCAGCGAGCGAGAACGAGATCGAGAACGAGAGTGAGAGCGAGAGCAAGAGCGAGAACAGCAGCGAGAGCGAGAACGAGATCGAGAACGAGAGTGAGAGCGAGAGCGAGAACAGCAGCGAGAGCGAGAACGAGATCGAGAACGAGAGTGAGAGCGAGAGCGAGAACAGCAGCGAGAGCGAGAACGAGATCGAGAGCGAGAACAGCAGCGAGAGCGAGAACAGCAGCGAGAGTGAGAACGAGATCGAGAACGAGAGTGAGAGCGAGAACAGCAGCGAGAGCGAGAACGAGATCGAGAACGAGAGTGAGAGCGAGAGCGAGAACAGCAGCGAGAGCGAGAACGAGATCGAGAACGAGAGCGAGAGCGAGAACAGCAGCGAGAGCGAGAACAGCAGCGAGAGCAAGAGTGTCAGCGGGAGGCAGGCTGCCTTCAAACTACACATAACAAAAAAAAAACAAACTTTACAAAAATAGTTTAGATGTCAGTAAACAAAGAGCTACATTCCAGACTGAGAAAAAATCCATTATAATATTTATTTATTTATTGCGGTACTGGGGATTGAACTCAGGGGCATTCTACCTCTGAGCTATACCCCCAACCCTATTTTTTTTTATTCTTTATTTTTGAAACCGAGTCTCACTAAGTTGCGGAGTGCCTCACTAGGTAGCTGAGGCTGGCCGCGAACCCGGATCCTCCAGTCTCGGCCTCTCGAATGCTGGGATTACAAGCGTGCACCACCACGCCTGGCTCCATTATAATATTTAGATATTATAATATCATATATATCTTATAATAACATGGTATAATTATTGTTTTTTTTCTTTTGGGTAGTGTTAGGGAATGAACCCAGGGGTATTCTACCTCTGAGCTACACCCTCAGCCCTATTTTATTTTTTATTTGGGAATAGGGTCTCAATAAGTTGCTGAGGGTCTAAGTTGCTGAGGCTGGCTGCAAACCTGTGATCTTCCTGTCTGAGCCTCCTAAGTATTAGGATTACAAGCGTGAGCCACCATTCCCGGCCAGTTTTTATCAATAACAACAAAAAAGGATTAGAAGCATGCAATCGAACAAAGTATAGCTAATTCACAGAAGAAATAAACTGCCCTTGAAGAAACATAGACAATGAACCTACTAGAAAAAAGACTTTAAATCAAGTACTTAATTATCTAAACAAATCTAAAAGCACAGTATATGAACATAGAGAGTATGGAGAGTAATTTAAAAATGAACCAAAGCACATTTCTGGACCTTAAGGTGCAAACAACTAAAATGAAATGGCTACATTTTGGTTTTGAGGAGAGAGAATAAATAATTAGTGAATTTGAGGATAGATCACATGAAGTTATCCTAAGAACCACAGAAAAATAGAAGAAAAAAAAATTAGAGCCGGGCATGGTGGCACACGCTTGTAATCCTAGCATTTGGGAGGCTGAGACCGGAGGATCCGGGTTCACGGTCAGCCACAGCTACCTAGTGAGGTACTCTGCAATTTAGGGAGACCCTGTTTCAAAATAAAGAATAAAAAATAGGGCTGGGGGTATAGCTCGGAGGTAGAATGGCCCCTGAGTTCAATCCCCAGTACTGCAAAAATAATAAATAAATAAATAAATAAATAAATAAATAAATAAAATATATATATATAAAGAGAGAGACTGACTCACTCTTTTTTCTTTTTTGTGGTACCGGGGATTGAACTCAGGGGCATTCTACCTCCGAGCTACACCCCCAGCCCTATTTTTAAAAATTCTTTATTTTGAAACCGGGTCTCACTAAGTTGCGGAGTGCCTCAATAGGTAGCTGAGGCTGGCCAGGAACCCAGATCCTCCTGTCTCAGCCTCCCAAATGCTGGGATTACAAGCATGCACCACCACACCCAACTCTCTTTTTTTTTTGCGGTAGGAAAATTATAGAAAGCTGAAGAAAGAAATCGATGAAGACCTTAGGAGATGGAAGGACTTCCCATGCTCTTGGATAGGCAGAATAAATATCATCAAAATGGCTTTCCTCCCAAAACTGATCTACAAATTCAATGCAATACCCATGAAATTGCCAAGGACGCTCCTCACAGACATAGAAAAATCAGTCCTTAAATTCATCTGGAAAAACAAAAAGCCCAGGATAGCCAAAGTAGTACTTAGCAATAAAAATCATGCAGGAGGCATCACAATACCCGACTTTAAACTCTACTACAAAGCCACAGTAACAAAAACAGCATGGTATTGGCACAAAAATAGATACATAGACCAATGGAGCAGAATAGAAGACTCAGAAACAGACCCACAGACTTACAGTCAACTGATTTTTGACAAAGGAGCCAAAAATATACACTGGAAGCCGGGCGCAGTGGCGCACGCTTGTAATCCCAGCATTCAGGAGGCTGAGACCGGAGGATCCGGGTTCGCGGCCAGCCTCAGCTACCTAGTGAGGCACTCCGCAACTTAGTGAGACTCGGTTTCAAAATAAAGAATAAAAAATAGGGCTGGGGGTATAGCTCGGAGGTAGAATGCCCCTGAGTTCAATCCCCAGTACCGCAAAAAAAAA
>PVLC010034155.1:0-17060 GCA_004027655.1 Graphiurus murinus
CGCTTGTAATCCCAGCATTTGGGAGGCTGAGACCGGAGGATCCGGGTTCGCAGCCAGCCTCAGCTACCTAGTGAGGCACTCTGCAACTTAGTGAGACTCGGTTTCAAAATAAAGAATAAAAAATAGGGCTGGGGGTATAACTCGGAGGTAGAATGCCCCTGAGTTCAATCCCCAGTACCGCAAAAAAAAAAAAAAAGAACGGATGATTAATGTAAGAAAGATAGGCATGTGCATATGAATCAGGGTGCTATTTTAATTATCCACGAAAGAGATGGCGCCGGGTACACATGGGGAAAGAATTGGGCAGATCTCACAATGTCAATTGAAAGACAAAAAAAGGACTTTCAGAAGAAAAGAACGCAGAAGGCTAAAGCATGACTTCAGGGTGTTGGGCTCCAGCCAAGGGGTGAAGAGGAAGGGGACAATTGGGAACATGTTTACGTGTATATGGGGGGTCCAGTGTTTATTTGTTTTCTTTGTTGGTGCTGGGGATTGAACCCCAGGGGTGTTCTACCTCCAACCTAAGCCCCCCCACCATTATTATTTTTTATTTTGAAACAAGGTCCATCTCACTAAGTTGCTGAGGGTCTTGCTGAATTGCTGAGGCCGGCTTCAGTCTGTGATCCCCCTGTCTCAGCCTCCCAAGCACTGGGGTGACAGGCGTGCACCACTGCACCTGGCTGAGTGTTCAGGGTTTGCTGCACTAGATTTGAAACAGCAGCTGCCATCCCAGTGGAGGTGTGGGGCAGGCTGCTCCACCCAGGACAGAGGAAGTCACCAACGTTGGGACAGTTAAGTCTTCCAACACAATGGAAGATGGAGAGAGACAAAGGCCGCCTCCTTCACTCCTCTCCCGTGCTGAATGCTTGGTTCTCCGCCCTGCAGGGTTCATGCTTAACTCCTTCCTGCCAGCAGGCTGTGCTTTTTTGAGGGATGGTATCTGTGTCGGGAGCCCACCCACCCCTCTCTCTTCAAGACTTCCTGGGGAGCTGATGTGGCTGCACATTAGGAACTGAGTGCCACTGTCTCCTATGTCTCTGTATGCAGTGCCCAGACACTCGTGGAATTATTTTATGTGTTTATCTCCCAAATTCAAAAGTAGATATTGTGTGTGTGTGTGCGTGTGAGTGTGTGTGTGTTACTGGGGATTGAACCCAGGGGCATTCTACCTCCTGGCTATACCCCCAGCCATTTTTATTTTTTGTTTGGAAACAGGGTCTTGTTAGGTTGCTGAACATGCTGCCTTTGAACCTGCCCTCCTCCTGTTTCAGCCTCCCAAGTACTGGGCTTACAGGTATGCACCACCACGCTGGGCTAAAGGTAGGCACTTTTATATCTTAGTTCTGGGAATAATGTGTGTAAATGTGTGTGTGTGTGTGTGTGTGTGTGTGTGTGTATGCACATGTGCATACACCAGTAATCCAAATACTTGGAAGGCCGAGCCATGAGGATCTCAAGTTCCAGGATGGCTTGAGAAATTTAGCAAGACCCTCAGCAACTCAGTGAGGCCCTGTTTCAAATTAAAAAATACTAGCCGGGCGTGGTGGCGCACGCTTGTAATCCCAGCATTCGGGAGGCTGAGACAGGAGGATCCGGGTTCGTGGCCAGCCTCAGCTACCTAGTAAGGCATTCCACAACTTAGTGAGACTCGGTTTCAAGATAAAGAATAAAAATAGGGTTGGGGGTATAGCTCGGAGGTAGAATGCCCCAGAGTTCAATCCCCAGTACCACAAAAAAATAAATAAATAAATAAAAAATACTAAAGAGCTGATGGTATGGCTCAGAGATAGAATCCCCTGGCATCAATTCCAAGTACCATACACACACACACACAAAAAAAATGTATAACATACTATAGTGTTTCCAGCATCAGACAAAGTAATAGCACAATTCACAGGCATACAATTTTAACATAAATTTGAAAAAGGAATGCATGACTGGATTTAAAACACTGCTAAACACATAGAAATACTTCCTTGAGGATTTTTTAGGTTCAAAGTTATATTGTCTCTAGATTCATATGTAAAAATAGACCACAAGCCATCTACTTAATCTCCAAAGAGATAGCTTCCCCCACAGGTAAGAAGCTGTGTTTCTGGCACTTTTTAAAAGCCTGACTTCAAACAAACCTGTTCATCTGGGTGGTACCTTTTGCTCAGGTGGCAGAGGAGAATTCCGAACTATCCCAGCATCTACCTCTGCGGAGCTGGCACTGCTGTAGTTAAATTCAACCCAGCTTTGCTGACCCACTCTTGTCACAGATGGCACACAGAAGGCGGGTTCTGCTCATCTAAGGAATCGACATGGCCGGGGCCTTTGACACAATGGGCTGTCTCCGTCACTCTCTTCAATTCCTGCCCCAATTCGCTGAAGCCTCACCAGGCCCTCGACATAGCAGATCCAACCAGCGTTCACTTGTAACAAAGCCACACACGTCCAGTAACTGATTTCCCAACAAAGACGGGGGTGTCATGTGAAACTCTAGTTTTGCTCAATCCACGGCAAACAGGCTAGTTAGGAAAACACGCCAACAGGGAGAACCAATATGGAGATGGTTGGGCAACTTCACTCACTGGAGTGCTGGGTGGCTTTCCAGAGTCCCAGTGACCACCGCCACTGTGCAGGACCAAAGACGACAGGCAGGCCACGTTGCTGGGAAGGGACAACAATTCTAGCAATGTCCCTGTATGTCTTCTCCCTAAGAACAATGATGCATGTGCACAAAGACTGGAAATAACGTACATGGAAAGAGATGACTCAATGCCGGGAATGGTGGTGCACGCCTGTCATCCCAGTACTTGGGAGGCCGAGATGGGAGGATCGCAGGTTTGAGGACAGCCTCAGCAAGTAGTGAGACTCAATGCAACCTAGCGAGACTCTATTTCTAAATGAGAAATAAAAATCGGGGGTAGCTCAAAGGTAGAATGCCTCTGGGTTCAACCCCAGTTCAATCAATCAATCAACCAATCAATCAATGGAGGAGCCAGGCCTGGTGGCACACACTTGTAATCCCAGTACTTGGGAGGCTGAGACAGGAGGATTGCAGGTTCAAGGACAGCAAATAGTGAGACTCTCAGCCAGCTAGTGAGACCCTGTTTCAAAATAAAAATAAAATAGAACTGGGGGTGTAGGCTCAGGGGTAGAAAGCCCTTGGGTGCAATCCCTAGTACCCCCCCCCAAAAGTAGACAACTCCTTGTTGTCTTAGAGTTTAAAAGATTGTTCCAACAAGGAGTGGTCCAAAATAGACACTCCTTGTTGTCTTAGAGTTTAAAGATTGTTCATAAGATACAATAATATAATATGATATAAATATAATAATGTAACATGCATTTGATAATATAAGAAAGACGTGGCAATATCCAAAGGAGAATTTGTCTCTAAATGGCCCAAATTAGGCCTAGTAATAATGTCTACAAATAAATGTAAAAGCTGATAAAAAAAAATAGGCATGATAATTTTTCCTTTTTTTTTTCTTTGAAGGGTACTAGGGATTGAATCTAAAGACACTCTATCTCTGAGCTACACCCCCCAGTCTTATTTTATTTTTTGTTTTGAAACAGGGTCTTGCTAAGTTGCTGAGGCTGACCTCAACCTACAATCCTCTTGTCTCAGCTTACCAAGTACTGGAATTACAGGCATGTACCACCATGTCTGGTCCTTCCATCCATCCATCAATCCATCAACCCATCCATCCATCCATCCATCCATCCATCCATCCATCCATCCTAAAGTGCTGGGGACTGAACCCAGAGTCCTGCTAGGCAAGTTCTGTACCACTGAGCTACATCCTTTACAACACCAAAATATGACAGCTACCAGAAGCATCATCCAAAAGTATCTAAAGGCAAGATGACCTGCACATTGTAGTTCAAAAGATGCACGGTCCCATGTCACTTAATGATGGGGCAAAGCGTCCTCAGGGATCCTCGTCATCTCCTGAACAACCTGCAATGTGCACTCACAAGCTACAACAGCTGAAATGTCAGCAGGCCCTGCGGTGGCAGGAGACCTCCCTCGTCTATGCTCTTCTGTCACGCACTAAAACTCTGTTACATGGTTAAGATGGTCAAGAAGAAGGGCCGCCGTGTACTGACGCCACATCCAACGCTCATCCGCCCTCAGGATGCCTGGGTGTGAGCAGCCCCGGGCTCGGCCCCGGGCAGCTTAAGCACAGTAGCAGGTGACTTACTGTCATTGGTGGCCTGCGTGGGGGTGAAGCGGAGGGGCACCTTGGCGCTCTTGAGGCGGATCTGGCCCCAGTAGGTGATGGCCTGCAGTTCTACGGTGTAATCGCAGTCGGGCTGAAGCTGCTCCAACACCACAAAATTCTGAAGCTGCAAGGGAAGCGGACAGGCGGAAACGCCATTGAGAACCCTCCTCCTGCGCTCATGGATGGGTCGACTGTGTCATGATGAAGCATACCG
Organism: Graphiurus murinus; assembly: GCA_004027655.1. Lineage (NCBI taxonomy): Eukaryota > Metazoa > Chordata > Mammalia > Rodentia > Gliridae > Graphiurus > Graphiurus murinus. The sequence goes on from PVLC010034155.1 coordinate 4,426, forward strand.
ACGCTATCCATTAGCTTCCTGATAATAATTTTCGGGCCCCGTGAGATCTCTTTTTAGGAAGAGAGCGAGATGTTCGTGGGTGTTTCAGAATCATGAGTTTAAGGCTCTTTGTAAATTAACAGATGGCATAGCTTTCGGGGTGTGTGGGACTGGGGATTGAACCCAGAGGCATTCTACCTCTGAGCTACACACCTCCAGCCCTATTTTATTTTTATTTTGAGACAGGGCCTTGCTAAGTTGCTGAGGCTGACCTCGAACTTGCGATCCTCCTGTCTCAGCCTCCCAAGTGCTGGGATGACAGGTGTGCACCACCGTGCCCAGCTGGAATTTTGGTGACATTTTCATAATCTTAAATGGCCCAAATATTGAAAATTTTAGAATAAGAAAGCCATGCTATCTTTATTCTAAACACATTTTTATGGAACTAAACTTCATAAATGAGGAGGAAGTGTGTTTATGGAAGTTCTATAATGACAAAAGGAACGTATACTAAAAGGGAACGGAGTAACATTTTTATGCACTAAACATTTATTATGGTGCAAGATGTTCACTGTCAAGAAATCTCATTGCAAAAAGAAATGGTTCAGTAAGCCGGGCATGGTGGCTCACGCTTGTAATCCCAGCATTCGGGAGGCTGAGACCGGAGGATCCGGGTTCGCGGCCAGCCTCAGCTACCTAGTGAGGCACTCCGCAACTTAGTGAGACCCTGTTTCAAAATAAAGAATAAAAAATAGGGCTGGGGGTGTAGCTCGGAGGTAGAATGCCTCTGAGTTCAATCCCCAGTACCAAAAAAAAAAAAGAAATGGTTCAGTAAAGATTTTACTTCTTGGCATCTGGAAAATAAACCACTTGAGAGTCTTTTAATCAATGTGAAAAGCATTATTATGACATGTGCGCTTTCTGAACTGTTTATTTTTCCACTGATCAGATTACAGGTAGAAACACCTTGAAATGGAAAATCCACAAATATGTTCTCTTAAAAATAAACAAATAAAATAAATAAACAAATATAAAGGGCATGTTGGCTGGCCTCGTTTTCTAACACTACGCGGGTGTTTCTGCACGCACCCCGTCTGTCGTCTTCCTCCGCTTCTTTTTGGTGGGGATGGGTGACTTGCTGCTGACCGCCCAGCTCCACAGCACCTTGTAGTGGTGCACGGGGATATCCGGCTCCTCCGGGAGGTCCCAGGCCACCGTCACCGTGACGCTCCCGTCGCCGTGGACCGTGGAGTTTGCAAGTCGGAGGTTGGCTGGGGCTGGTGGTGCCGACGGATCTGCAAGCCCAGGAGAAAGACAAGTCGGTTGGATGCATGCCCGAGAACAGCCAGAGAGAGAGAGAGAGATAGAGAGAGAGAGAGAGAGAGAGAGATTCTCTGCTATCATTGTACAGGTAGCGGACATCATATGAAGCGATGCTTTCTACAGATCAACACAAGCCAGAAACAAGCACTGAGACCCCCCAGAGTAAGATAATTAGATGAAAATGCAGTTTCCAAACCAGTAAGATGGATTTGCTTGGACCAAATTTGGGAGCTACAAGGATCCCTCTCCAAGCCCCTGCACAACTGCAACCCCGGCACACTTTCATTGTATTGAAATGGATATATTTCTTCTTCTTCTTTTTTCTTTTTTTCTTTTGGTGCTGGGGATTGAACCGAGGGGTGTTCTACCTCTGAGCTACGTGCCTAGCTCTGTTTCATCATTTTGAAACAGGGTCTTGCTAAGTTGCTGAGGGTCTCACTAAGTAGCCAATGCTGGCCTTGAACCTGTGGTCCTCCTGTCTCAGCCTACCACTACTACCAGCTTGAAATGGATACATACCATCTATGTGTGTGTGTGTGTGTGTGTGTGTGTGTGTGTGTGTGTGTTACTGGGGATTGAACCCAGGGGCATTCTACCTCAGAGCTACATCCCCACCCCTCGTTTAAGTTTTTTATTATTTATTTTACTTCTTTGAAACAGAGTCTTGCTAGGTTGCTGAAAGTCTCCCTACGTTGCGGAGGCTATCCTGGAACCTATAATCCTCTTGTCTCAGGCTCTCAAGTACCGGGATTACAGGTGTGCTTCACTGCATCTGGCCTGAAATGGACACATCTCTAATAAAACAGCAAAATTCAATTTAGATGGGTGGATATTAAATAAATAAGTGAAGTAGAATCACCTTTGAAAACTCTTAAAAGAAAATAGAAATCCAGCTCACACAAGTAATTGTTTTCAGTTTAGTGACCCGGTAGCTTTCGATTCCTGCATCAACCAAGAGTAGCAAAGAAGAGATCACCAAAAAGAATCAAACAGAACCAGGCATGGTGGTGGTGCACACGTGTAATCCCAGAACTTGGGAGGCTGAGACAGGAGGACTGCAGGTTCGAGTACAGCGTCAACAAATTAGCAGAGACCCTCAGCAACCTCGTAAGACCCTGTTTCCAAATAAAAACTAAAATAGGGCTGGAGGTGTAGCCTAGAAGTAGTACACCCCTGGGTTTAGTCCTCAGCCACTCCACCCCCCAACACAAACACACACACACACAATCATAGAAATGGCACGATTTTTTTTAATCTCCATTATAATTTAGATGACTATGTTATACCATCTGGCTTTTTAATTTCGCCATTTGTGGCTTGTCTGAGAGACCACAGCCTTCTCCTCCGAGGTCAGGAGTGAGATGAGGTGGTGCAATGATCACCCTACAGATCTGTAGAGGAAGAGACTGAACCTGTCTGTGACCACAAGGACGCTTGTTTTCAGCTCCTGGACACCTGCGCAGCCCGGCGCCGGCGCTCAATCATTCCAGTGGCCACACATCCGCGCTGGATGGAGGTGCACACACGTTAGAGCTAACTCTGCAGGAACTAAGGGGCCCGAGGAGATCCACCTGTGTCCTCACTCTTGGAATCACTTTGCCTTTGCATCGGTGGCATGGGAATTCTGTTTATGAACCTCTTACCAGGCATGATCGCGCACACTTGTCATCCCAGTCCTTAGGAGGCTGAGATAGGAGGATCACAGGTTGGAGGCCAGCCTCAGTAACTTAGCAAAGAGACCTTCAGCAACTTAGCAAGACCCTGTTTGAAAACACAAATGAATAATAATAAAAAAAAAAGGGTTGGGGGTGTAGCTCAGAGATAGATCCCCTCTGGGTTCCATCCGTAGCACAAAAACACAAAACAAAACAAAAAAATCCTCTTGCTTTTCTCTAGTATACGCCTTTTCTGGAGGCATAGGTTAGGTACCTCAATGTCTGATACAAGAAAGTTTCACGCCGCAGTAGTTTTGTAGGTGAGGGCTAGCCAAAGCAGATTACTAGGTGAGACTGCTAGTTAAATGGTCAACCAACAGCAGGAATGTTTTACAGGTGCCCAAGGCTTGTACTGAGATATGCTGATTCAGTAAATCCAAGGAGAGCCCAGTTATATTTAATACAAATATACACCTATACACTTGGATACGTATGGGTGTAGATATTCACACAGGCATATGGATGTATATACACACATGGGTTTGTGTGTATATATGTATGTATTTTGTACACATGTTATATATACATCCGTGTGTGTATATACAAGCACACACGTAATATAGACATATGCATATGTGGCATACTTAGATCTCTATCTATATACATGTATTTGCATGTAAGACACACAGTTAAATTTGAACTCGACGGCCTGCGGTCATAAATGCAAAACTTCTGCAGCTGAAGACAGCCAGGCAGGAGGTCTCCGCAGCATGTAACTCTCGAGAGGAGGAAGGGCTTCTCTTCCTGTCGTTACTGGAAAGGCAAGCAGGGGCGTCCTTGCTGGCGGGTGGAGCAGATGGCTCGGAGGCGTCTCCGTGGACCCTCAGTATCCACACACTCAGTCACTTTCACTCTTTGAAATACATCCCTCGCTCGGCTGCCGTGAAACTCCTCTGCACCGAATTGAACTTCAGTCTTAACCGAAGCTGTGAGGTGGTTCTCACAACCTATTTTGTTTGTTTGTTTGTTTGTTGCAGTGCAGGGGATTGAACCAGGGGCATTCTACCTCAGAGTTACACCCCAGTCCCCTATATTATCATTAGTATTATTATTATTATTACTATTATTACTATTTTTATTACTATTATTATTATTTTGTTAAAACAGGATCTAAGTTGCTGAGGCAGGCCTCGAACCTGCAATCCTCCTGTCTCAGCCTCCCAAGTCCTGGGATTACAGGTCTGCACCACTGTGCCTGGCTGTATTCATTTCTTCTGCTTTATGTACAACCTGCATGATTTCTAGAGCAAACTCTGTTGACTAGTTAGTGGGTATATCCAGTTTCAAACCCGTAGATAAATAGTTCCTTCTATCAGTGGTCCTGAGTGGTGCTTTCTGTAGAAGGAGACGGACCTTGTGACTTTCCGAAAGATAGATTTCAGGTTTAATCACTTCACCTTTTCGTGGTTCGTGCCACAAGTAACAAAATAACAGGCAGGAAGGTTTGGCACAATAGAAGGACTTTGAGCCTCCTGGGCAAAATGACAAACAAAGTCACCTATCGCCCTTGGCCAAAGCCAGGTCTCCTATTGCACTGACATGAAATCTCATGGGAAAGGACCAGGGCTGCGTGTCCCGGGAGAAACCCCTGCGCGTTTCGTGAGGCAGGCTCCTGTCAGGTGTTCCAATAATGCCATCCATTATAGAGAAACACCTCTGCAGGGTTAAAAGCATCAGCAACAGCTAAGTAGCGTGCAAAGGCTATAAAGAAATGACCATTGTAAGTAATCACAGGCTAACACATAAACCCTTACACACACACACACACACACACACACACACACACACACACACACACACACTATATATTGCAAGCAAATGAATGTTAAAATTTTACCACTTTGATTTCTTTTGTTTTCTGGTACTGGGGATTGAGCATTCTACCTCTGAGCTATACCCATAACCCTTTATAATAATAATAATAACAATAATAATAATAATGTATTGTAAAATATATAATACAATTATATTGATATTAATATAATTATATTATTATAAAATTATAATTTATTATTATTATTATTATTTGGGCCTCAGGATTGAAGCCAGGGACATTTTACCTCCAAGCTACATCCTCAGCCCTTTTTATTTTTCATTTTGAAATAGGGTCTCACTAAATTTCCAAGGATCTTCTGCATTGCTGAGACTGGTCCCCAGCCTGTGACCCTCCTGTCTCAGCCTCCTAAGGACTGGAATGACAGTCACGTGCCACTACACCCAGCTGACTTCTCCAGTCTGCCAGAGATGTCTATACATAAAACTTTCCACTGAAACATGACATAATATCTCTTACTGCAAATATATGTGTGTGTGTGTGTGTGTGTGTGTGTGTGTGTGTGTGTGTGTGTGTGCTGGGTACTGAACTCAGGGGCATTCTACCTGAAGCTATACCCCCAGTCCTTTTTATTTCAAAACAAAGTCTCTCTATAGGTTGCTAAGGGTCTCTTTGCTAGTCGCTGAGGCTGGTCTTGAACCCGCAATTCTCCTGTCTCAGCCTGCCAAGCACTGAGATTGTAGGCTTACACCACCACACCTGGCCACAATTATATTTCAATAGCAGTGATGAAACTGTGCTGCAGATTCTCCAACCAAATAGAACATTGGTTCTAATAATATTTAAACCTTTTATTTTTCCTCTCAGACTTCACAATTGGAATAGCTTCTATTCCTCCTTTTAGAAAAAAGGAATTCACTACACAGTACCCTAGACACACAAGTCGTAGTCCGTCTTGGAAAGTTGCCGAAGCCACACTGCAGGCAAAGTCCCAACAGGTCAGTCGTTCCAAGGCACACGGACGGCCAGTCTCACTCACTGATGGTGGCATAGACTGAGTAGCTCTGGCACAGCTCAAAAGGGCCTGCGTCCCCAAGGACCACAGGGAACTCAATGCCAGCCAGCAAGTTCGCGCCTAGTTTTCCCAGCACACTGTAACGCATGCACGGAATGACATCTCCTCCCGGACAGACAGGCCCTGAAGACAGCACAGGTGGTCGGCTTCCTTCCCTTTGTAACAGATCCCACACACAGGAAACAAGGAGAAAGAGATGGACGGAAAACTTTGAATTCGGAGGGCCCGAACTACGATCCCTTAAAACATGATCTATGAGGGTAACGATGACGGAGGTTGGATTTTTAACTTTGTCCTCATGAGATCTGTTAAATGTTTATTATTTTGTTCTCTCAGATTGATTTTATTTATGTATGTATGTATGTATGTATTTATTTATTTATTTGTTCATTCACTCATTCATTCTGGGGCTGGAGATTGAACCCAGAAACACTCTACCTTGGAGCAATACCCCAAGGCCTATTTATTATTATTATTATTATTATTATTATTATTATTATCATTATTATCATCATCATTATTGCAGTGCTAGGAATTGATAGAGATTCAAATTACAGATGAAAGTGGGCAATGGCCATTGGACTCCCTGACCCAATTCTCACCAATCACCAAGGAGCAGGTGGGGAACCCCAAGAATGGATGAAAGCTCACCTCCCAACAACTTCAGCCGGTGACTGCTTTCAGGAGCCCCAGCCGTGTGTGTGTGTGTGTGTGTGTGTGTGTGTGTGTGTGTTTGGGGGAAGCCATTTTGGTCTTCTATCTTCCCTTGGGTTAAAACACATCTTTCTATCCCTATACACACCCTTCGATACTATGTCCATTAATGTCTTAATTTCTCCGGCAAGACCCCAGGGAGAGGAAAAACTTGGCATCATTTTCATACTCCCAGATGGGACAAGGATGGAAGGGGCCCAGTAAAGGAAGAACTTGGTTCCATCAGCACATCCTGCTTCCTTGTACTTTGGAAAGTCGCTCCTGCACCTGCCTAGGCAAGGCTGCTGGATCTGGAGCCAGCTCTAGCCAGATAGAAGCCAGGTGTGCTGGCTTGGAGCATTAAGTCATAGAGACTGGGGACTGGTACTTGAATATCACGGCCTCCTTACAAGTGGCCCACCACCCCCGCGAATGAGGGGAAAGTGTGTGTGTTGCACAATGAACTCCCCATAGTGTGGAGGCTGGTTTGCCCAAGGTGGTCATCACCATGACCCTCTTCTTCCTGTCTCTCTTCCCCTGTTTCCTGGATCCATTCCTGAGTAAACCATGCACCTGCAGAGCCTGACATGGCTTCTGGGAGACTGTCAGCTTGGACAGGCAATCCTTACTTGTTAAGAGCTGCTTTCACAGTAGCATGTGTTGGGTTAGGGGTGGTGCCGGCACACCTTGTAATCCCGGGGCTTAGGAGGCTGAGACAGGAGCGTTGCAGGTTTGAGATCAGCCTCAGCAATTTAGCAAGACCCTCAGCAACCTGGCAAGACCCTGTTTCAGAATACAAAGGGCTAGCCGGGGCATGGTGGTGCACGCTTGTCATCCCAGGACTTGGGAGGCTGAGACAGGAGGATCGCAGGTTTGCGGCCAGCCTCAGCTACTTAGTGAGACCCTGTTTCCAAATAAAGAATAAAAAAAAAATAGATTTGGGGGTGCAGCTCAGAGGTAGAATGCCCCTGGGTTCAATTCCCAGTGCTGCAAAATAAATAAATATTTTTAAAAAGGGGTGGGGGTATAACTTGGAGGTAGAATGCTCCTGGGTTCATCCCTAGTACAAAAAAAAAAAAAAAATAGCATATGTCTACAGACCTAGGACTATACAAACACATCTACACTTTGTGTTCTGAGGGTACCCGTCCCTTCTTCCAAATGGAATGAGATTGAAAAGTGTAGGTAGAGTATCAGGGCTGGCAGGGTTAGAGTATCAGGGCTGGCAGGGTTAGAGGCCAGAGGAGCACTTCATCGAGGAGTAGTCTATGAAGGTAACACAGGATGTGCAAAGATGACCATTTCCATACTCAAAGAGTCAAAAAAAAAAAAAAAAAAAAAAAGAGGGGAACAATTACTAGTCATCTTATTTTTGAAATTTGAAGGCAATTTTATTTCTCAAGCCCTGGAAGAAAAAATTATTATATCGAGGAAATAAATAAGCGAATGCAAAAATTATTCCAACTTCTTTCTTACTCTTTTCACTGCTGGCAAAAATTGCCGATTTTACCCATTATCCAGTTGTGTATATCATTGGAGGCAGGTAAGGATTATCGATACAAACATATAAAAGTGTTGTTCATCAGCATGAAAATGACTTGCTAATCTATTAATAACTTTGAATTTTCTACAAAATAGATATGTCGAGTTAGGACCACATTGGAAAAGGATATGTAAGTTAAAAGGAAATTATCTTAAGTAGTTGCCAATCCCTTCTGGCAAACCACAAACTGATTCTGAGTTTCACATCAGCGTAGAGAAGATACTGACAAGAATTGTGGCTTTTGCACGAAAATTGGGATTATAGCCCATGAATACCAAGCAGTGAGGCTAAACTAAATGGAACCCATCATTTGTTTTTCTATTTAATTTTATCTTTATTTCCAGAGGCGCTCCTGGTAGATAGAAAAAAATCTTTTCCCTTTCCATGGATCTAGCATTTGCTTAACCTTTGCACAGGCTACCAATGTGGAGGAAGTAACTCTTCCTTCCTTCCTTCTTTCCTTCCTTCCTTCCTTCCTTCTTTCCTTCCTTCGCTTTCTTTCTCTACTGGAGGTTGACTCTAGACGCATTTTACCTCTGAGCTACACCATCCCTGTGGGGGGGGGGTTCTATTTTTTCATTTTTTAATTTGGAAACAGGATCTCGCTAAGTTGCTGAGGGTCTTGCTACGTTGCTGAGGCTAGACTCAAAAGTTGTAGAGGGCCTCACTAAGTAGCTGAGGCTGACCGAAAACCCTGTGATCCTCCTGTCTCAGCCTCCCAAGTACTGGGATGACAGGCTTGTACCACCACACTGGCAGTAATTCTTTCTTAAAGCAACATTAACCTACTCCAAGACTGATACAGTTCCAGTTTGGGAGCACAAGAGGAATAAATGACTTTTCTTGATTGAATATGCACCATTTTTTTTTTTTTAAACATTCTAAACTGAAAGTTGCTAATCATTCTGGCAGGGCTGTAGCTGAAATACATGGGTAGTAACACAAGCTAAGGACACAAAAATAACTTTCTTCCTACCCTTAGGTTTTCTCAGTAAGGCATGAAAGATCTTATTGAAATGATGGATTAATTTTAACACCACATATTGATGATGGTTGCCCAGCTCGGCATATATTAACAGTCACTGGGTTATATGCTATGGTGGGTGGATTTTATGATATAGAAACTCAATTTCGCTGGGTGTGGTAGCACACGCTTGTAATCCCAGTACTTGAGAGGCTGAGACAGGAGGATCCAGGTTCTCAGTCAGCCTCAGCTACTTAGTGAGGCTGTCTGCAACTTAGTGAGACCTTGTTTCAAAATAAAGAATAAAAAATAGGGCTGGGGGTGTAGCTCGGAAGTAGAATGCCCCTGGGTTCCATCCCTAGTACTGCAAAAAAAAAAAAAAAAAAAGAAACTCAATTTCAATGAAACTGTGAGAAAGTACTTCCTGGTAAGGCTCTCTTCTCCATTCGGTGGGGTTGGGTAAGGCAGGGGAACGACAGGGCGCCATCTTGTTAGTGGAAGTCTCCTGTGGACAGACCCCAGAGGGGACGGACATCTCCCTCTCGGCACCCACATCAGTGACAGTCCTTACTGAGGACCCACCGTGCATCCTGTGCCGGCCTTTCTAGTTTGTAAGAGTTTACTAACTCACATTGGACTGCTTCTCCCATGCATTGGATGGAAACAGAGTTTGGGGCATATTTATAAAATCAGGAGGTAGAAGCATATTTTAATGTGACTGTTAACGTTTCAAAAAAAAAAAACAATGGTGCCCTTTTATGCCACAGAAGGTAGTTTAAATTCAGAGGCTCTCATTCTGGGCTACTTAGTAGCTCAAAGTGTGGAAACTGAACAGCTTCCTCACTTCCGGTGAACACCACCATGACCCGCTCTGGGACTGTCAAAACATCTCTGTCCCGGTCCTGCAGGTCTTGTGACAGCAGCTCTGCAAGGAATCATGGGAGCAAGAACACACACTGCCCCCTCCAGGAGGTAGGAGGTACTACTACTGCTACTACTACAGGTAATTCAATATCTCTCTCCAGAAGCCAGGGCCTGCTTCTGTCTGTTGTCCAAGGTTCTGGCTTTCTTTGCTGGAAATCAGCAGCCCAGACCTGCCCGCAGCTGAACCCACGGTCCCACATTCCAACCGTAAAGTAGCTGGATGGCATTTAACCGTGAAACCAGGGTGAAGAGTCCTCCAGCTTTTAACTGACCCCTGTCTCCTGACGGGCCACTTCATCTCAGCGGCCTCTGAATGAGCCGAGGAGAAGCTCGATACGGAGTCTTGTCTGAAGAGGATGTATGATGTCTTTATACTTTCTCTGTAAAGCTGGCTGAGTTATTGTATTGCTTCTCGGAAAGAAAAATATGCCTTCCTATTTTTTATTTTAAAACAATGACTTTCTCAAAGAAAGAGTTAAATATCTACAACATCCACTAGGATAGAGTAGGAATATGAAGCTATTTTCATTGCAAATTTTCCTGACATGACCTGTGATTACGTAAGGAAAGTAACAGCTACACACTGAAAAAACGGGTATACCAAGACATACGCACATTTCTAACCATGGGACAGAAACTGTAATTTGCACTGTTACCATTGATCTTATAAGTCTTGTATTATTAATTAACATCACGATGCATTTGGCTTAAAGTAAATTTCAGTTAGCTTTAACATAAGAAAGTAACTCCTGATTAGTAAGTAAACATCGTGTGTGTGTGTGTGTGTGTGTGTGTGTGTGTATTAGTGAGGATTGAACCAGGGAAGTTCTACCTCCAAACTACACTCCTAGCCCTATTTTACTTTTTCTTTTGAAACAGGTTGCTGAAAGCCTCGCTAAGTTGCTGAGGCTGGCCTCCAACCTGCAATCCTCATGTTTCAGTCTCCCAAGTATTGGGCTTACAGGTGTGTGCCACCACACCTGGCTACAACATGACTACTTTTTATCTATCCAAGTAGATCTTGATTAGTCGAGGAGATATTAAATTATTCCTAAGGCTCACAGCCTTAGAGACACAATTGGAGAAATAAACCTGAAAACAGTATTACCCTCTGGTCAAATTATGTCCTTCAACTCTGGCAGAGTAAACTTACACCGCCAGAGTGGTACAGTTCTTAGTTGATACCACAGAGGTTTTTTCTTTTTGTTTCAGGACTGGGGATTGAACCCAGGGGCATTCTACCTCCAAGCTACACCCCCAGCCCTATTTTTTATTCTTTATTTTGAAACACGGTCTCACTAAGTTGCCGAGGGCCTCACTAAGCAGCTGAGGCTGGCCTCGAACCCTGATCCTCAAGTACTGGGATGACAAGCATGCGCCACCACACCCAGCTCCACAGAGGCTTTAAAACAGCATCGAAATAGGGACTGAGCAAAATCATAGCAACCATCAAATAACTTGGTAGGGATTTAAGTTCTAGCTATCATGAAAAAAAAAAACTAACACATTCATTCATGCTCAATTTTACAATGGTTTCAAGAAGCGCCATTGCCTCTCAAGTAGCTAAAAGTCAGTCTTTCTTCCCCCAAATTAATTAATCCACACAGAATGTCTTCATGAAAGAATTGAGCATAAGTCAATCATGCAAAACCCCAACTCCTGGGTTTAGAAAAGCCCACTAGATTCTTTTCTGCAGCACGTGAAGGGAGGGGTACACTGATGTCCTCAACCATTAATTGACAGGGTGCCCTCCAACACTTCTGAGCCTTCTGTGACCACAGCCGTAAGTATGGGGGGGGGGGGGTCAAGGGAGGAGGGCCAGAGGGGCAGACCGACCTTTGGAGGAGCGGAAGTGCTTGCTGGGGGCGGTGAAGCCCCGGGTCCCGTGCACGTTGACAGCGGCCACTCGGAACTGGTACCACCGACTGGGTCTAATGTCGTTCAACTGGAGGCGCTCATCTGTGGTCTGCGGGGACATGTCACAGGGCACAGGGGACAGGTCAGTTTTTATTCTAGCATGACAGTTGGGTGTGTCTAAGAAAAACATACACACATGCTCATTGGCTGATATAATTCAGTCTTGACTTCCCTGTGGGTAAAACCATTATTTCGCACAACAAAAAGAATTGTCCAGCATTCGGGAGGCTGAGACTGGAGGATCCAGGTTTGCAGGCCAGCCTCAGCTACCTAGTGAGGCACTATGCAACTTAGTGAGACTCGGTTTCAAAATAATAAAAAATAGGGCTGGGGGGTGTAGCTTGGAGGTAGAATGCCCCTGAGTTCAATCCCCAGTACCATACACAAAAAAAAAGAATTGTCAAGGATTAAGAAACCTTTTTTTAAATGTATGTGTGTGGGGGGGGGGGTACTGGGGATTGAACCTAGGGGAGTTCTACCTCGGAGGAGCTACAGCCCCAGCAGTTTCTTTTTTTTTAACAGGATCTCACTAAGTTGCTAAGGGTCTTGAGAAATTGCTGAGGCTGGCCTGCAACCTATGATCCTCCTATCTCGGCCTCCCAAGTAGCGGGATTACAGGCAAGTGACACTGTGCCTGGCTAAGAAACATTTGGATATTACATCCTAAGGGGGTAAAGATCTCTAGACGTTGCTAGGTGTAGTCTGCATGTCCGTGAAGTTCATCTTCT
>PVLC010034156.1:0-17067 GCA_004027655.1 Graphiurus murinus
GGATTACAAAACTATGGGATATGTACACAATGGAATTTTACTCAGCCATAAAGAAGAATAAAATCATGTTCTTTGCAGGGAAATGGATGCAACTGGAAAACATTATGTTAAGTGAGATTAGTCAGTCACAAAGAGTTAAGAAGCATATGTTCTCCCTAATATGTGGATGCTAGGGAGGGGATGTGGCATAGGAGGGTCTTCAGATGAAAAGGAGAGACCCTCGATAAGCAACGAAGTTGATTTAATTGTAGTGGACGCAGGGGGCAGAGGGACGCCCTAAAGCACATGATGTAATTACAAAATCATATCAAGGTCACTCACCGAAGTGAACCTGAGGGGGAGGGAAGGGAAGGGGATTGGGGTGGGAATTGGGGAAAGGGTCAAATGAGAACTGTGTGCAAATATGTTGTCAACAACTCGTACTTAACAAAGATGTATGCTATATTGCACGAATTACTACAATAAAAAAATTTAAAAAAAGTATGAAATATATAAAACTACTGTTCTGTTCATCCCCTTTTTGCAGATTTCTCTTCCAGAGAGGAGAAGGAGAAGAAATAAAGTGGGATTTCTCTTAAAATTGCAACTTCTTCTAAAGTCACAATTGAGAATCTTAAATTGAATGATTTTTCTTTCTCCCTTACTAATGTTTCCTGCTACAAGTTGTCTAAGGATAGTTTACTCCTATCTATCAGTTTTAACAAAGTGGAATGATCCAGAAAACCAACAATGAGACATGTCATTAGGCTCTGCCACAGATTATATTTCAGTGGGATGTTGAATGTTTAAATGCTCTGGCTCAGTGTCTCTTGAATGTTGGTTCCAACTCTTCATTCCCTCATACATCCTACTTTGGTTTTGTTTTCCATTTGAGAGCTAGGTTGGTTCTGCCTACTGGCTTTAAATTTCATTTCCATTCAGACCCAGATCTAGTTGACTTTATGTTTCTGGCCCAAATTCCAAACAAAAATCTGTCTGGAGAGATGAGCAATTCAAATGGTTGAGGACCATTTTAATAGTTGTTCTGTGTATCTGAGATTGATAGCTTCTGTCACTGTCAAACAAAATGCTGAAGCTCAATGTTTAAAAAGAACTCTCACTTTTAGACATATTATGCCTGGAGATGGTATTTAAGATCAAGCAATGCTTGTAGATTATAGTATAACAACCAAGGTTAATTTCCTAAGTCTTTTTTTCCTGAAGACATTTTTATCTCATCTTAATTAAACTAGCACTGATTGTTTATTTTATTATGACTTTATAAATAACATTGATGGCAGGAAACTATGGTTCCTTTTTTCTTATACAGTAGCACCTCCTTATTTGGGGGATATACATTCCAAGACCCCAAGTGGATGCCTGAAGCTTCAGATAGTGCTGAACCTTATATATTCTGTGTTTTACTGTGATAAATTTTAATTTATTAGACAGAGGAAGTGATTAACAATAATATGTAATAATAGGACAATTATAACAATACACTGAAATAAAAAATGTATAATTGTGCTTTCTGTCAACTGCCAAGGTCAGGTAGCTAATATAGCATGAATTCATTGGACAAAGAGATGGTTTCTGTACTGGTGGGACAACATAAGATATTGTGAGGTTTCCTCATGCTATGTTCCTCAGAACAGCAATTTAAAACTTATAAATTATTTATTGTGGGAATTTTCTACTAATATTTCTGAACTAAGGTTGATCTCTGATCATTAGAACCACAAAAAGTTAATGAAAAGATAAGGGGACCTGGGTGCAGTGACATACACTTGTAATAATAGAGAGACTGAGACCGGAGGATCATAGGTTAGAAGCTAGTCTCAGCAACTTAGGGAGACCCTCAGCAATTTAGTGAGATGATGTTTCAAAATAAATAAGAACAAAATAAAAGGGGCTGAGGGATAGCTTGGAGGTAGAATGTCCCTGGGTTTAATCCATAGTACATAAAAAAAAAGAAAGATAAGGGGAGACTACATATTAATTGTCATAAATCTCCTATCCCAACACTTTTTTTTGTTTATGTTGCACAATCAGAACATTTAGTTCCAAATCATAGCCAATTATATTACTTATTTTACATAGCCAAATAGCTCAGTTACAATTTTAATTAACACATCATATTGTTCTTTAAAATATTCTGTTGCTCACTATTTCAAGGTTTTTTGGAGAAGGTAATGTGTTGGGCTTGTCTTATATGTGTCTTAGAAAAACATGTTAAATGTACAAAAAGTGCTCCATTTGCACCATAGTTGATGTCACAGAACTTGTCAGTGCTTTTCCTTCATGTCTTATTATTCTTAAATTGTTAAGTTCACAAATGTATACTATTCAAATATACTTCTTTCTGTCTTTCTAATCTACACATGTGTTTATCAGAAGGGCAATCAATGTGGGCACATTTAAGGAGCTTTTAGCTTACATTATAAAATAGAGTTCTCAAACTTTTTGATTTTGGAACTCCTTTGCATTCTTAAAATTTATGAAGAAACCTAAAGATGTACTTTAGAAAATTATGAAAAGCACAAATATATATCAGCATGCCATTACATCAACCCATAGAGTGATGATATCATCATGTATTGCTTAGCCTCTGGAAAACTCCTTAGTAACTAGAGATAATCAGAGTGGAAAAGTCAAGTGATGGCCTAGTTTTGTTATAAAAATAGTTTTGTTGTTGCAGAAATAAAAGGGTCTCCTTATCTCCAGGGCTCCTCTGATCATACTTTAGGAACCTGTATGAAACATGAAGTGGGAATAACAAGTAGTAGTTTTAGAGAAACTTAAAGTTTGCAATGTGAGTAGGCCTGGTGGTACACACTTGTAATCCCAGTAACTTGGGAAGCTAAGACAGGAAGATCACAGGTTCAATACCAGTCTCAGGAACTTAGTGAGGCCTTCTGCAATTTAGCGAGGCCTTCTGCAACCTTGAAACACTGGGTTTAAGGTTCTTTTTTCTTTCTGAATCAATTTATTTATTGGTGTGTGTGGATTTATAGTCAAATTTGTCCATGGCCCAATTCACATTTGTCCATGGCCCAATTCAGATAATTTTCAAATGCAAAAGTTTTAGCATCCTGTCAGTAAATTACTCTTTCAAAATGAAGCTGTATAAAAGGAACACACAGTAATAGGGCTGTTTCTTCAAAAATGAAAAAGTTTTAGATTATCTAGCAAAGGGATAAATTTGTAATTGATATTACTTTTGCATTTTTTCAGGTTGTATTTCAGCAAGATAGTGCTGCCCTCTTTTTTTATTATTTTTTAATATAATAATTGGTGCATTGTAATCATACATCTTTGTTAGGTACAAGCTGATAAAGGCATATATGCACACATTTCTCATTTAACCCCTTCCCCAATTCCCACCGCACTCCCTCACCCTCCTTCTTTCTCAAGTTCAGTTTAGTGATTGACCTTGATATATTTATGAAAGTACATCATGTGCATTCGGGTGTTCCCACCGCCCCCGTCCATCCCCTTCAGTTAAGTCAACTTTGCTTATTGAGGTTTCTTCTTTTTTATCTGGAGACCCTCTTATGACCCATCTTCTCCCTAGCATCTGCATATTAGGGAGAACATATGCTTTTTTACTCTTTGTGACTGGCTAATCTCACTTAACATAATGTTTTCTAGTTGCATCCATTTCCCGGCAAATAACATGATTTTGTTCTTCTTTATGGCTGAGTAAAATTCCATTTTGTACATATCCCATAGTTTTGTAATCCATTCTTCTGTCGATGGACATCTTGGCTGTTTCCATAGTTTGGCAATTGTGAATTGTGCAGCTATAAACATAGATACACATGCGCCAGTCTGATAGTTTGGTTTCCATTCTTTTGGGTAGATACCCAGAAGTGGTATTGCTGGATCTTATGGTAGGTTCATTCCCATTCATCTGAAGATCCTCCATACTGTTTTCCAAAGTGGTTGCACTAATTTAGAATCCCACCAACAATGTATTAGGGTTTCCACTTTTCCACACCCTCGCCAGCATTGTTCATGTTTTTTATGATTGCCATTGGAGTTAGGTGAAATCTCAAGGTAGTTTTGATTTGCATCTCTCTGATTGCTAATGATGTAGAACATTTCCTCATACATTTATTGGCCATTTGTATTTCTTCTTTTGAGAAGTGTCTATTTAGATCCTTTGCCCATTTTTTGATTGGGTTGTTTGTTTTCTTAGCTGTGATTTTCTTGAGTTCTCTGTATATCCTAGATATTAGACCTCTATCAGAAGAGTAGCTGGCAAAAATTTTCTCCCACGCTGTGGGCTCTCTGTTGAGGTTCTTGATAGTTTCCTTTGCTTCACAGAAGCTCTTCAGTTTAATGCAATCCCATGTATTGATCTTCCTTTGAGTTGCTTGTGCTTTTGGGGTGTTGTTGAGAAAGTTTTTACCTGTGCCTATGTGTTGAAGTGTTGGTCCTATCCCCTCTTCAAGTAGCTGCAAGGTCTCTGGCATGATTTCCAGATCATTTATTCACCTTGAGTTGACTCTAGTGCAGGGTGAGAAAATGGGGTTTATTTCCATTTTCCTGCAAATGGTTAACCAGTTTTGCTAACACCATTTGTTAAAGAGGCTGTCTTTTTTCCAGTGTATATTTCTGGCTCTTTTGTCAAAAATCATTTGACTGTAAGAACCAGGGTCTGTTTCTGAGACTTCTATTCTCCTCCCTTGTTCTGTGTTTCTGTTTTTGTGCCAATACCATGCTGTTTTTATTGCTGTGGCTTTGTAGTAGAGTTTGAAGTCAGTGTGATACCTCCTACATGGTTCTTGTTGCTAAGAACTACTTTGGCTATCCTGGGCTTTTTGTTGTTCCAAATTAATTTAAGGACTGATTTTTCTATGTCTGTGAGGAGTAACCTTGGTGATTTCATGGGTATTGCATTAAATCTGTAGATCAATTTTGGGAGGATGGCCAGTTTGATGATATTTATTCTGCCTATCCAAGAGCATGGTAGACCTTTCCATCTTCTAAGGTCTTCATCAATTTCTTTTTTCAACTTTTTATACTTTTCCTTATAGAGGTCTTTTACTCCTTTGGTTAGGTTTATCCCTAAGTATTTTATTTTTCAGGGTGTTATTGTGAGTGGAATTGTTTTCTGGATTTCTTTTTCAGTGTATTTATGGTTGGAATACAGAAAAGCTTCTGATTTTTTAAGATTGATTTTGTATCCAGATACTTTGCTGAAATTGTTGATTAGTTCTGTAAGTTTTTTGGTTGAGTTTGTTGGGTCTTCTAATTATAGTATCATGTCATCTGCAAAAAGGGATAGTTTTAGTTTTTCTTTCCCTATTTTTACCCCTTTGATTTCCTTCTCTTGCCTTATTGCTCTGGCTAGAGTGTCAAGTGTTATATTGAACAGAAGATTTGATAATGAATATCCTTGTCTTGTTCCTGTTTTTAGTGGGAACTCTTTTAGTTTCTCTCCTTTTAATATGATGTTGTCTGTGGGCCTATTGTATATTGCCTTTATGATGTTGAGGTATGTCCCTTCTATTCCGATTCTCTGAAGTGCTTTTAGCATGAATGGGTGTTGGATCTTGTCAAATGCTTTTTCAGCATCAATTGAGATGATCATGTGATTTTTGTCTTTGAGTCTGTTTATGTGGTGAATTACCTGTATTGTTTTTCAACTGTTGAACCAGCCTTGCATCCCTGGGATGAACCCGACTTGGTCATGGTGGATAATTTTCTTGATGTGGTTTTGAATGCGTATTGCTAGTGTTTTGTTTAGCAGTTTTGCATCTAAGTTCATCAATGATATAGGCCTATAGTTTTCTTTTCTTGAGCTGTCTTTATTTAGCTTTGGTATTAATGTGATGTTGGCTTCATAGAATGTGTTTGGGAGGGTCCCACATCTTTCTATTTCACGAAGTAGTTTGAGGAGTATTGGGATTAGATCTGATATAAATGTTTTATAAAATTCACTTGGAAAACCATCTGGCCCTGGGCTTTTCTTTGATGGCAAACTCTTTATTGCTGTTTCTATCTCTTTGATTGCTATTGGTCAGTTTAGGTTTTCTATATCTTCTTGACTCAATTTAGGAAGGTTATTTGTGTCTAGAAATTTGTCAATTTCTTCTAGATTTTTCAATTTCTTCTAGAGTATAGTTTTTCAAAATAGTTTCTGATGATCCTCTGTATTTCCTCTGTATATCTCTTATTTTGTTAATTTGGGTTGATTCTTTCCTTTGGTAAGGTTGGCCAATGGTTTATCTATCTCGTTTATTTTTTCAAGAAACCAACTTTTGGTTTTGTTGATTTTCTGTATTTTTTTTCTCTACTTCATTAATTTCTGCTCTGATTTTCATAATTTCCTGTCTTCTACTAGCTTTGGGGTTGGACTGTTCTTGTTTTTCAAGTGCTTTGAGCTGTGTCATTAGGTTATTTATTTGGTGATTTTCTGTTCTTCTTATGTGGGCACTCAGTGCTATAAATTTTCCTCTTATTACTGCCTTCAAAGTGTCCCAGCGGTTTTGATATGTTGTGTCTCTGTTTTCACTGGTTTCTAAGAATTTTTTAATTTCTCCTCTTCTTCTATGATCCAGTCCTCATTCAGCAATGTGGTGTTCACTCTCCACGTGTTTACATGGTTACTCTGGGTCTTCTTAGAGTTGATTTTTAGTTTCACTCCATTGTGGTCTGAAAAGATGCAGGGAATGGTGTTACATTTTTTTAATTTGCCAGTGCTTGCTTTGTGTCCCAGAAAGTGGTCTGTTTTGGAGAAGGTTCCATGTGCAACTGAGAAAAATGTGAATTCAGCTGTAGTTGGGTGAAAGAGTCTATATGTGTCTAATAGGTCCATTTGGTTTATGGTATTCTTTAGGTCTGAGGCGTCTCTACTGATCTTTTGTTTAGAAGATCGGTCTAGAGATGTGAGAGGAGTATTGAAGTCTCCCACTCTTAGTATATTGGGATCTATGTTTTTCTTTATATCATAGAGAGTTTGTTTTATGAAAGTGACTGCACCTATGTTTGGGGCATAGATGTTGATAATTGTTATTTCCTCTTGCTGCATTGTTCCTTTTACTAGTGAAAAATGACCTCTTTTGTCTCTTCTGATAAGCTTAGGCTTGAAGTCTAATTTATCTGCTATCATGGTTGCTACTCCCGCTTTTCTTTGAGTTCCATTGGCATGGATTACCTTACTCCAGCCCTTCACCTTTAGTTTGTGGGAATCTTTGCTTGTAAGGTGTGTTTCTTGTAGGCAGCATATATATGGATTCTGGGTTTTGATCCATTTTGCCACCTTGTGCCTTTTTATTGGGGAGTTGAGACAATTTATATTCAGTGTGATTATTGAGAGATGATTTTTAATTCTTAACATTTTGTGTTTTGACTTATGTTTTCGGTGGAGTTTATTCTTCTTTGCTTAGTTGTTTGCTTCCTGGAGATTATTGTTTCTCTGGTTCTGATATTTACTTGTTAGTTCTTCTTTGTAGTTAATCCCTTTGAGTATTTTCTCTGGTGCTTGTTTGGAAGACATAAATTCTTTCAGTTTCTGTTTGTCATGGAAAATTTTTATATCCCCATCAATTTGGAGAGAGAGTTTTGCTGGGTATTAGAATCTTGGCTGCAAGTTATTTTCTTTCAGAGTTTGGAATATGTTACTCCAGCCCCTCCTGCCTTTCATGACTTGGTTTGGGAGGTCTGGAGTCATTCTAATTTGTTTGCCTCTAAATGCCATTTGGCCTTTTACTTTTGTTGCCTTTAGAATTCTGTCCTTAGCCTCTACATTAGTCAACTTGATTATTATGTGGCATGGTGAACCTCTTCTTTGGTCTTATCTTAAAGGAGTTCTGTATGTTTCCTGTACCTGTGTGTCAACTTCTCTTTCTTTGTTTGGAAAATTCTCTGATGTTACTTCTTTTAAAAGATTGTTTATTCCATAAGTTTCAACTTCTATTCTCTCTTCTTTGCCTATTATTCTTAGGTTAGCTCTTTTAAAATTGGCCCAGATCTCATTGATGTCCAATTCATACTGTTGAATTTTTTTTTCTGAATTGTGTACTATGGATTTGTTTTTGGAGTGATCATCTTCTAAGAGTGATATTCTATTTTCCATGTAATATAATCTACTGTTTGTAGTTTTTTTATTGATGCCTTCACTTCAATTTTTGCATCTTTCACATCCTTTGCTTGCTTCCAGGTTTCTGTTTGATTCCTGTTCAGGGTGTCAGATTCTGTATTTGTTCCTTAATTCTTTCCAACTCTTCCTACCTTCTTTCTGAAAATCCTGTATTGTTTCTAGTATTAAAGATATGAATTGTTCTTCTGGTAATCTCTGTCATTCTGGGTTGGTGAGATCTTTTATTGAGGGTTGTGGTGGCTCATTGTTTCTTTGCTATTTTTCCTTCCCATGGTTCCCGTGTTCTTAAATTTATATCTTTGCTGCTCTCGGTAAGTTATCTCATCCAATCTCAGCAGTGGGGGTTTAGAGGTGTCTGCTAGTATATACAGGGACAGGTTGTGTTCAGTGGTAAGGGTTGGGTGAGAATTCACAGTGATGAATGCAAGAATAGGATAAAGTAGAGGGTATGGTCCCATGGAATAAGAGGTTGAGTGTGTTGAGGTGATATATTGTAAAGATTAGAGATGGTAGATATGTCGGGGGATTCTGGTAGTCAATGTAAAGTTTTGAGTGTGGTAGTATGAGATGGTCTTGATATGAGACAGGGAAAAAAGGAAAAAGAAAAGAGAGGAGGAAAAGTATTGAGGAGAAGAATATTGATGGGAGAGAGGGAGGGAAACTTGTAACAGGGATAAGGAGGAGATTCAACAAACTAAGCAAGAAATAACAAAACAACCAATCATCCAAACAAGCATAAATAAATCAAGGCAATACAAAACGAAATAGAGTAAAAACAGATAAAACATAACACCAAAAACAAAACAAAAATACCCCAAAAGCAACAACAAGAAACAAAAACAAAAACCCTGCTAGTTCATAAGTATAGAGCTTAATTTTTCGAGTGTGTCTCTGGCATTCTTATTTGCTCTGTCAGTGCATGCAGGGGATTCCGCTGATGCCTCTCACTTCGCCAGCTTGTGTCTCTGAGCTCTCCATAGGGCCTGTCTGTGTCTCTCTCTCTGCCTTTGCTGGTGGCGGGAGTGCAATCTAAATGCCGGGCATTTTCATTGTGCCTATAAGGTCTCTGTGCCCTGTGTGCACTGGTTCTTCCCACACTTCTGTTCCTATCTAATCGCTAGAAGGGTGGGTGACTGAGTCTGTCCTTTTTATAGGGGCTGGGTGGCCTTGGTGCAGGCTTAAGATGTTTGTCCCAGGTCTTCTTGATTGCTGTTGATCCTGTGGGGATATGTCGTCTGATTATGGTGTGGAGTTGCTTACTCCACTTCTGGTTGCTGGGGGCGCAGGAGGTCGACGAAGGTCTGGATAGCTGGCAAAATGGTGGCTCTAAAAATGGTGGCTTGCAAAATGGTGGCCGCCGGTTCACGGCACGCACCATCTCCCTTGTTCTCCCTGGGTTCTGTTCAGCTGCTTTCATTGCTTTGTTCACTCTTTTGCTGCTTTGCTTTTCTTTCCTTCCATCAAGAAGCTGCCTTTGTGGCAGTTTTGATTCAAGCTCTGCAGTGCAGGTGATTGCTGCTCCAGCTCTGGAGGGAGAGGTGACCTGGGGTGGTCCCGTGGGGGCTTATGTTGTCCCTACCATGCGTTCCAGTCACTGTAGAAGGTGTGGGGATCTGCTGCCTGGTTAGGATGTGGAGTTCTGGAGTCGCTTACTCCATGCCTGATCGGTGGTTACACTTCTGGGAAGCTGGCTTAATGGCTGCCGTGGCTCCGCAGCTTGGCGCCACTTCCATGCGGTTGGGCTCCTTTGCTCTCTCTGGTTGGCTTTCTCGGGTCTCTTTAGTTGTAATTCAAGTTTCGGTTTTTTGTTGCTTTTTTTCTTCCATCAAGAAGCTGCTTTTATGGCAGATTTGATTCGAGCTCACAGTGCCTAAGGAGAGATGTTTCACTCAGATGCCATCTTGAAAATCAGGTTTAAGGTTTAATACTCTGTAGCACACACACACACACACACACACACACACACACACACACATTAATTTTCAGTGTGGTTTTACAAATATTTTCTCTTTGATTTTCCCAATACTGTGAGATTATGATTCTATTCTTTCATAATAACAAAAAACCTACTTTCAGGGAAATTAAATGATTTGATTGGCTCAAGGGGGCTCCACTTGTAAAATTAAACTCAAATCTTCTAACTTCAAAGCCTCTGATTTTCCTCCTTGTAATATATTTTCCTTTGTACTTGGGAATCCAAAAATGTTTCCATAAAGCTAGTGTGGTTGATTTAAATGCAGTTATATCCCAGCCTCTGGAGGATGCAGCTAATTTGAATCAGAACTGGTCCCCATTTAAAATTCAGGTGTTCCTTATGATGTCAGATCTGGTCCTGGCTGACACCTAAAAGGTGAATTTGGCTCCAGGTTAACCCGAACATATGGAGAGTCTTTCTCAGAAGAATCCTGGATAGTTATACCAATACTCAATCTATAATTGTGCCACAAAATTTATCTGGCCTCTCAGGAGAGGCCTGATAGGCACACTTGGTTTTTAACCAAGGTATGACGCTCAAAGTCACTGCTTCCCTGCACAGACTTGCTAAGCCTTTCCTGGGCTAAACCATTGGTCTCAGCTAGACCAAATTAGCCAAGAGCCAGGAGCAAAAATATCAAAAGCCATTTGCCTAGGAGCCAACCCTAGAGTATTTATCTCTTTGGAGGATTGTACTTTCTGTACTGTCTTTAAGCTTTGACCTTTGGGCAAATCAAAATGACAGCCCCTGTACACCCTGTAAATCAAAGAGGACAGGGTCAAAGACCATTCTTTTTCTCTCTTGATGTTCAGGACTTTGATTCTTCAAGTATTAAACATGAAGAAAATATGAATCATGGGTATAAAGGACACAGATATTGCTGTGTAAGAAACTATAAATAACATTAAATGTTCTTTCCAAGAATGAAAAGGATGGCTAAATTTAGAGATGGCATAAAGAGCTCTGTGAAGGTCTTTGCTCTACAGTAAACTGATATAGTTAGATGAGATAAAATGGCTACATTATTGAAATGGAAGATGATAATATTTTCTCAACCATGTCTTTCATTGTTTCACCTATCTACTAAGGTTAAGACAAAACAAATAAAACCACTACTACCACACATCTCTTGTGTGTTGTGGGGAAATAGAAAATCCTTCTTTCTTCACTTGGCTGTTAGCTGCTTTGACAGTCTTGTGGAAACACAAAGCTACCTATTCCACTTGTTCTCCACCTCCGCATAATCACCCCCACCAACTTAAGCCAGATTGGCTTAAATACTACCTTACCCCATATATCTCCATGTCTGTGCTTTTGCTCATGTGGCTCTCAGCTTAGAGTATTTTTCCATTATTCCCTTTCTTCACTGATTTCTACCTATTCTTTGAACCTTTCTTTACCAAACCAGAACATACTAATCTTTTTCCTCTAACTTTTTACACTAGGGGCTGGCATACTTTTTCCGTAAAGATAATAAATGTTTTGGGCTTGGTAGGCCATAGGTCCCAGTTGCAACTACTCAATCCTACTATTGTAGAACATAAGCAGCCATGTTCCAATAAAATTATCTATAGATACTTTGTAATAATTAAAAGCCCTGTAGTCTTCCAACCCTTGTTCTAGAATAACTATTGTGATTAGTTATACTTAAGGATGTACTGTCTTATCGA
This sequence comes from Graphiurus murinus, assembly GCA_004027655.1. Taxonomy (NCBI): domain Eukaryota; kingdom Metazoa; phylum Chordata; class Mammalia; order Rodentia; family Gliridae; genus Graphiurus; species Graphiurus murinus. The sequence goes on from PVLC010034156.1 coordinate 11,735, forward strand.
TGTTAGTGTACTTATTATGTAATCTCTCCTTTAGTTTTTTTTTCATGTGTTTACTCAATACTTATGCACCAAGGCTCTGAGCTTCATAAAGACATCTTTATCATCCTTTATATTCCATACATCAATCCCAGTACATTAAAAATGGCATGTGTTCTGGCACTGAGATATTTGTGATTGACTTAATCTCACCTTTAAAAGACAACAAAAAAGTCAATTCCTCTTTATTTTCTTTCCATTGCCTTTTTGTTTATGTATTAATCTTGATCTTGTGTTTATATGTTGATTTTTTTTGAGTGAAGGCATTAGCTCGTGCTGAGATATAGTGTATTACCTCTCTATATTAAGATATAGATTAAAATGAATCAGGATACATGCCTTTAAGTATACCCTCAGAAAAATACTTTATGACTTGTTTTCTGACAGAATGGTTATGACGAGGCCTCTTGCTTAGTCTGCCAATACAGTACTCATTTCTTAGGAGAACAAAGTACCTTAGGTTGGTCTCCTGATCGAAAGCCTGCTGAGTTTACCATTTAATAAAATAGAGTACACAATGTAATTTGTACAGTGTCAAATTTCAGAGAACAATTTATAACAATAATGTTTCTATTTACAGCATGCCTCTAAGGAAGGAACAATAAAATGTCAGGTTTGACAATGTCCATTGATTGATATTAAGGTCAGAAGGTAGATATTTCTGTTCTCAGCATTGCACAGTAAGTTGGCACGATAGAGGGCAGAATATAATCAACTTTTTGTTCTTTTTAAAATTCAAGACTTTGGAAAAGATAATAGGCTAGATGTCATATTTATTCAAGAGAAGCTGTAGTATAAAAACAGAGACAATTGAAAATTGCATGTTTCCAGTTTTGTTTTCTGTTAGCCTGGAAAAAAGTCTGATAAATGTAGTCCAGTCACTAGTTTTAATTTACATGATGTTCTTACCATCGTTTTAGATATGTTAGCTGTTCATTGCAAATACTACACCCACATCTTCTGGGGCAAAAGAAGAATTATTTTTATACTATGAGATTTGTAGAACTGATGAGGGGAGAGAAGATGTAGTCATGCCAGGTGACACAAGTTCAGATGCCTCATCGTGGAATATGAATTAGCACATCTCATTTTGCAAAGAATAGTTATGCTAATCATAGTGAAGAATATGATATGTGCTAGCTTTTTTCTCTTTATAGCAAAATAACACATAACTAAATATAGGAATAAATCATTTCATTACCAGTGTGTGGGATGAAATGCTCAACTTCATGTAGGCATTTATTATATTCTAGATTCTTACACATTGATAAGGTCAAGTAATTTCTGAAAGTGTGTTTTCTTGCACTCACACCCTCTGACAGGGTGTTGCTTTAAGAAAGTGAGGCAGTGTGCAGATGAGCTCAGCGGAGTGGTCTGGATACTAAGCAGACCTGAAACCTACAACTTGAGGCCTTCCGGTGATATATGCAATGAGATCACACGTTGCCTGGGAGGTGGAAGATGAAGTGTTTAATGCTGTCTTATATAGATGACATTATCTAGGAACACGCAGAGGCATTGAAATAGCACCATCTCTTGCTCCACACATGAAGTAATGCTGCTGATGGAATAGCCAATTGTTGAAGCCAACTCACAGGAATAAAAATAATGAAATCTGTCAAAAGCAGTCATACCCTATCAAAAATCAGACACTTACCGAGGGTGGTTGGGATGGGGGGCTGCAAAGAAGAGCTTCTGAAGTCTCCAGGTAGAGACAGGGGCCAAGTTCTAGTTATTCATTATTTCAATAAGGGTTATTGAGCTCCCACTCTGTGCCAGAGAAAAGACCATCAAGGCATACCCTTGTGCACATACAGCCTTTATTACAAATAAATAACATTGTGATTATAATTTCCTTAAGTGCTACAAGGAGAAGTACAAAATATTTTGGAAGTTTGTAATAAAGAGAATTGACCTGACCTAATGGAGTTTGGCACAGGAAAATTGTCTTGAAGCAATAACATTTAAGTTGCAATTATAATGTTGGCTAGAAATGAGACTGAGATAGGAGTGTGGAAAGAGGACAAATATTCTGGAGACAGGGAACCAGACTGTGAAGGTTTAAGATGAAAATGGTAAAGTTCTGTATCTATAAGAACACTGATATGGCTTGGAGTTGGACTAGCTAAGTTGTATTTTTCCCCCAAAAGAAAAAAAATCAGAATTTCTCACATTATTTAAATGAAATTATATATTCCCAGCTCCTTACAATATAAAGTCAAAGACTCTTCTCTCTAATTATGGTATTTTTAATTATTGCTGATTTTATCAAACCCATTTTATAATCATTATCATTGCTGTTATTTTTAACTTTATTAAGTGTTTTTACACATACTTTTTCATTTGGTGATCACAATTGTTAAGAACAATCAACATAAAATGTCCGATATCTTTCTCAAGGGGGATGAAAGGCATCAGCACAAGTATAACAATTTTGAAGCCAGGCGTGGTGGTGCATACTTGTAATCTCAGTTTTTGGGAGGCTGAGATCAGAGGATCCAGGTTTGTGGCCAGCCTCAGCTCCTTAGTGAGGCCCTCCACAACTTAGGAATACCCTGTTTCAAAATAAAAACTAAAAAATAGGGCTGAGGATGTAGCTCAGAGGATGCCCCTGCGTTCAATCCCCAATATCACAAATAAACAAACAAAAACAAAACAAATATAACAATTTTAAGGTTTACAATGAAGATCAGACAGTAATAAAAATTATGTTCTGTTTCTCAATATAACCACAGGAGTTCCCTTTTTATTTTTAACTTTTGTGAAGTTTTAAACTAACCTTATCACTGAGAATCATCATTTTTCTTGATGAGTGTTACATAGATCTTATAAGCAATGCCAATACTAAGAGACAGAGTCATCTAAGGGACAAAGAGGTGGAATACACATGAGAAAATCATTTCTTCTTGGAGAAAGGCATGCAGGATGGATAGCCATTTAAGTTTCCTTTGGCTTGGGTTTCAGTGACATAAGAATACCTCTGAAGAAGTATGATCTGGTTTGCATATCATTGTGCCTGATTTAGGAATGCCCTGGCTAGCATAGGAATGATTTAGTAGTGTTAATTTACCAACAGAATATATTAATCTACTAACAGTGACATTTAAAAAGCTTATGAATGAAAAAATCAAGCAAAATGAAAAGCAGAGCATGGAAGGATCTACTTTAGCTGTGTCATCTATGATGTATTATGGCCCTTGTTTGATACATGGCTATATTAAAGCATTGCCATTCAATTAGAGTAAGTTAACTTTAAAATTAATATTGTGCCTATGCTTAATTCCACTTAAAGGTCTGGAGAAAGGGAAGAAGGTTTTGAACCATTCACTATACATTAGCTCCAATGAAAATATAAATCATATAAAGTCATGGGCTTCTGTCCAGTTGTGATCTCTGTGTGGTGCATGTCAATGTCAAACTTTAAAAATGAGCACCTTGGTTAGATGCATTTGGTAATTGGACAGTAGTGAATGGAATGATTTGGAGGTTAAAGTCTGGCCCTTTGGAAATGTTTTGACACTTTACCCAGGCGCCTTCATTTATTAATAGTAAATGGTTCCTAAATTTTTATTTTGGCTGGCTCTTTGATTATATAGAAAGCCCCAGAGGAGTGATGAAGAAATGCATTAGAGAAAAGGATTAAAAAATATCTTTGACATTTCTAACACAGGGATCAAGTCCAGATAAGAGCATAAATCAATAAATAGGAATATCCCCTTTAATCTTCTCTTTCAAGTCCGGTATTTAGTTCTTCCCATTCCTGATATGAAGCTATATCAGGAATTCCATTACTACTAAGGAGGGCATCCAGGTCGATATTTCTAAAAATTCATTCATTATTAATTAATAAATAAATCAGAGAAATAATATTTGCATATGTGTTTAAATATAGGTCAATAATGGGCACTCAATTAAAGAGAAAAGAGAGAAAAGGAATTAAAAACCATTTAGGCTCCTACTGTGTGACAGAGACACTGTTAGACACTTTGCCTAACTTACATACAGCTAGTATATATAATTATGTCTGAAAGAATGTGACATTGCTTCATATCTATATACGATTATATATGTTATGTTAGTAATATTATCTTACAAGACTAGTTAGCAAATTGATTAAGATATTACCATGCTGTTCAACTATTCTTATAGGAGATGATATCACTGCAATGTATATAATATATATATATATATATATATATATATATATATATATATAATTTAGGCTTTAAAGCAATTTTTTTTTGTCACAACAACTTGTTCTTGATGCTTCTTCAGTGTGATGAGCAGTGTAAAGGAATAAGAATTTGTGCTATACACATACATGTCCCATATGCTAGGAATATTATACAAACCCATACCAGCATGTTAGTAAGAGTTCAGTGCTGAAACATTAATATTTATTAACATGTTGTTTGCTTCATTCAGCTTGACATTCTTAATTTTTTGTCTTTTTGCATACAGAATCCTCAAAATTGACAATTGTTTTCTAAAAATATTGAGAAGGATTAGTAAACTCATACATTGCCTAGGATTGGGAAATCAGCTGTGTGAAGTTTATGCTGAGAATGTATAAAGGGGTAGGTGGTCTGTCAGATGGAAGCATAGTGGGGTAATGTAATTATAGTTTACAATAACTATATATACTTATACATAGCTATATATACATAATGAATAACTAGAAGAGATGAAGCAGATATGTGAATTACCCTGATTTGATCAGTACTGTATTGAAGTATCACTCTATGTCATAAAAATGAACAATTATGTTAATCAAAAATTTATCACACCTCACAGACAGAAAAATCAGTCCTTAAATTCATTTGAAACAACAAAAAGCCATAGTCAGAGTAATTCTCAGCAACAAGAACCATGCAAGAGGCATCACAATACCTGACTTCAAACTCTACCAAAAAGCCACAGTAATAAAAACAGCATGATACTGGCACAAAAACAGACACATCAGCCAGGTGTGGTGGCTCACACTTGTAATCCCAGCATTTGGGTGGCTGAGACTGGAGGATCCCAGTTCGCGGCCAGCCTCAGCTACCTAGTGAGGCCCTCCACAACTTAGTGAGACCCTGTTTCAAAATAAAGAATACAATCCCACCAACAATGTATTAGGGTTCCCACTTCTCCACACCCTCGCCAGCAGGTGTTGTTGTTCATGTTTTTTATGATTGCCATTCTGACTGGAGTTAGGTGAAATCTTAGGGTGGTTTTGATTTGCATCTCCCTGATTGCCAACGATGTGGAACATTTCCTCATGCATTTATTGGCCATTTGTATTTCTTCTTTTG
>PVLC010034157.1:6620-17168 GCA_004027655.1 Graphiurus murinus
AAAAAAAAAAAAAAAAAAAAAAAAAAAAAAAAAAAAAAAAAAAAAAAAAAAAAAACCTAATCTGGAAGACCCAGACAGGAGGATCGCAAGTTCATGGACAGCCTCTGCAACTTGGTGAGACCCTCAACAATTTAGTGAGACCCTGTTTCAAAACAAAATAATAAAATAGGACTGGGGGTATAGCTCTGAGGTAGAATGCCCCTGGGTTCAATCCCCAGTGCTGAAAAATAAAATAAAATAAAAATTAGTTTGAAACAGAAGGTCTCTAAACCCATACGAAGGCAACCCAAATCACCCTGCATGAAGCTTGTTCTTGGCCAAATAGAAGTCCCACCAGAGACCAGGGCTACAGAAAAAAACTCAGAGCACCTGAGGTAGCCCGGGGACATGACCAGGGCAGGGGAGCGACTTCCCAGTGTGACGTCGGTTTGCAGAGACAGCTGCCCACCTGCCCACGTTGTGGGTGGCCATGATGTAGAGCACCTCGGTGGTCTTTATCCGGACCAGGCTGTCGGGGTCATTCAGCAAAGTCTTCAGGCTCTGCAGGCAGCCTGGGGAGAGGGGGAGAAAACCCTTTGAAAACCCTTTGGCCAGTCCCCGAAACCAAGTCACTCAGAAGTCAGCACATAGCCGGGTGTGGTGGTGCACACTTGCAATCCCAGCATTCGGGAGGCTGAGACCGGAGGATCCGGGTTCTTGGCCAGCCTCAGCTACCTAGTGAGGCACTCCACAACTTAGCGAGACCCGGTTTCAAAATAAAGAATAAAAAATAGGGCTGGGGGTATAGCTCGGAGGTAGAGCTCCCCTGAGTTCAATCCCCAGTACCGCAAAAAAAAAAAAAAAAAAAAAAAGTCAGCACGTGCGCCAACGTTGGGCACTGAGGAGGTGCCAGGGGTCCCACTCTGGGGGTACGGTGGAATCGTGGCAGTGACCCAGCTCTTGAGCCACCAAGAGAGCTCACCCGGGGCCGTCTCAGCTGACCTCCTCAGGATCCCACTCCCACCTCACCGTGCCTTGCGCAGCCAGCCATGGGCTTGAGAAAATGGGCTTTCCAGCTGGGCGCGGTGGCGCCTGCCTGTAATCCCAGGGCTTGGGAGGCTCAGACAAGAGGATCGCAGGTCGAAGTCAGCCTCGGCACCTTAGAGAGGCCCTCCGCAACTAAGTGAGACCCTGTTTCCAAGTACAAAATGAAAGAGAGCTGGGGTGTAGCTCAGAGATAGGATGCCCCTGAATTCAATCCCCAGTACCAAAAGAGAAAGAAAAGGAGAGGAAAGAAAAAGAAAAGAGGAAATGGGTTTTGTCACTCCTTTGACCCAACAGAAACATGAGGTCAAATTATAACTCCTGCTTAATTTGTCAAAGAGATAACCCTGGAGCGTCTCAGTCAATCTCTCTCCCTCTTCCCTCTTCCCTCCTCCCTCTTGTTCTTCTCCTTCTCTCTCTCTCTCTCTCTCTCTCTCTCTCTCTCTCTCTCTCTCTCTCTCCCCCCCCCAATGGGACTGAACCCCAGGGCACTCACTCCATCACTAAGCTACACCCCAGCTATTTTTTTTTTTTTAATTTTGAGTCAAGGTCTCACTAAGTTGCTGCATGCTGGCCTCTAATTTGTGATCCTCCTGCCTCAGCCTCCCACGTACTGGGATTACAGGCACGCACCACTGCCCCCGGCTTCACAGCCCTTCTCTGAACCGCCGTTCTCCTGTGTGTAGGTTGAAAACATCCCCTCTCTTGCAAATGGCCACTGTGAGAACTAAGACGACCCTGGCATCACACTTGGGGTACTGCTGGCACGATGTGAGGTTCATTAAATAGCAGCCCTCGTTATCAAAGGCCCACCCGGCGTCTGGGCCAGGCCAGGACCCCCATCATGGTCACCGAGACAGTGACACTGACCTATGCTGATGGCCTCGTAGACATACTCGGGGTCGTGCATGAGGTCGCACAGGGCCATCAGGGCCTTCTGTCTGGTGAGGAGGTCGTCAGACTGCAGTTCCTCGTTGAGCTTGGGCAGGGCCCGACAGCCGTACGCGATGGCAGCCTTGGCGGGGTTGATGTCGGGAGGCAGGTACATGGAGATCCGGGCATGAGCCATCGTCCCACACTTGCAGAAGGCTTTCCAACCAAGTTCTGCAGAGGCCACTGACTAAAGGGACCCAAAAGACGTTGTTATTACTATTGTGACTTAAAAGCTACTTAGCGCCGGGCGTGGTGGCACACGCTTGTTGTAATCCCGGCATTTGGGAGGCTAAGACCGGAGGATCCAGGTTCGAGGCCAGCCTCAGCTACCTAGTGAGGCACTCCGCAACTTAGTGAGACCCTGTTTCAAAATAAAGAATAAAAAATAGGGGCTGGAGGTATAGCTCAGAGGTAGAATGCCACTGAGTTCAAGCCCCAGTACCGCAAAAAAAAAAAAAAAAAAAAAAAAGCTACTTATCGTATGATTCTCAAAATGGCAAGAGCAGGTGGGCAGCTAGTTTTACTTCCATTTTCCAGATGAGCAAACAGAGGCTGAGAGCAAGGAAGGTAAGAAGCAACCCAACTTGCAAACCTCAGACTTCTCCCGTGCAATGCGCTTAATGGCAGAAGAAACCACCGTGCCCCATTATAGGCTTGGTTCTCGGTCTCAGGCACCAAAAGAAGAAAATAGACCAAACAAGCAAACACCAAGATGGTCTATTTAGTGATTATCTGGTGCCAGCAATAGCTAGTATCTAACTCAACTACCCAAGAAGGAGAGGACTTGTATTATCTCTATATCTACCTATTTTTTCTTTTTTGTTTTTTTCTGGGATTGAACTCAGGGTGCATTCTACCTCCGAGCTACACCCCCAGCCCTTTTTTTTTTTGGGAAACAGGGTCTAAGTTTCTGAGAGCCTCACTAAATTGCTGGGGCTGGCTTCAAACCTGCGATCCTCCTGTCTCAGCCTCCCAATTACTGGGATTACAGGCATGCGCTACCATACCTGGCCTAATTTTTGTGTGGTTCCCAGGATTGAATTCAGGGGCATTCTATCATGAGCTACACCCCCAGCCCTATTTTGAAACAGGCTCTCACTAAGTTACTGCACACTGGCCTTGAACCTGTAATCTTCCTGTCTCGGCCTCCCAAGAACTGGGATTTCAGGCACACGCCATTGTGCCCAGCTGTATCGTCTGCGTTTCACAAATGAGGAAATCAAGATTCGGGCGAAGGAACTTGCTGGAGGTCATGGACTTGGTAAGTCTAGAAGACATCCTTCAAATTCAGATCTAGCTCGTCCACCTTCAGGGACCTATATTCACTTGTTTATGATACATCCACAAAAGAAATTCAGGCTAAGTCGGGCGTGGTGGCGCACGCTTGTAATCCCCACTACTTAGGAGGCCGAGACTGGAGGATCTGGGTTCACAGCCAGCCTCAGCTACCTAGTGAGGCCCTCTGCAATTTAGTGAGACCCTGTTTCAAAATAAAGAATAAAAATTAGATCTGGGGGCGTAGCTCAGAGGTAGAATGCCCCTGGGTTCCATCCCCAGTACTGCAAAAAAAAAAAAAAAAGAAAGAAAGAAAGAAAGAAATTAAGGCTAAACTGGCCGTGGTGGGGCACACCTGTAATCCCAGTACTTGGAAGGCTGAGACAGACAATCACAGGTTTGAGGCCAACCTCGGCAACTTAGAGAGGACCTCAGAAACCTAGTGAGACCCTGTTTCAAAATAAAAAGGGCTATGTTCAGAGGTAGAATATTCCTGACTTCAATCTCCAGGAAAAAAAGGAAGGAAGGAAATTAAGGCTAAAAAGGGCAATTTACTTTTACTTTTACTCCACACCAGTTGTGTGTGTGTGTGTGTGTGTGTGTGTGTGTGTGTGTGTGTGTGTGTGACTGGAGATTGAACCTAGGAGCATTCTACCTCTGAGCCATACCCCCAGCCCTATTTTATTTTTATTTTGAAATGGAGTCTCCCTAGGTTGATGAAAGTCTCGTTAGGTGGCTGAGGCTGTCCTCGAACCTGCAATCTTCCTGTTTCCGCCTCCAAGGACTGGGATTACAGGTGTGCGCCACCACGCCCGGCTCACACCAGCACTTTTGAACAACTAACTGCGGGCAGTGTGGCATAGTGGTTAATAACTAGCGGCAGGCCCAGGAGGCGGTGGGTGGCCCTTCACAAGTTACTTCCTCCATCTGTGTCTTTCTGCAGCTGCAAAAAGGAGGCGAGAATAGTGCCTCCTTCCTGCGTTGTCATAGCAACGGATGCCCAGGAGCCTGGCGCGCCAGAGCTTGAGGTATGTTTTGGCGGTGGTTATTAGCATGACTGTCATTGCCTCTAGTCCCACGGGCGGGGATCCCCCCAGTCAATGGCGAACCAGACTCCGAGATCTGGCACCAGATGTCCAGGGGCAGGAGACGGCTGGGCCGGGAAGGATGCAGCCGTTTCTGATCTGGGCTTCCCTGGCAGGGACCCCTACTCTCTGGGACAAGGGACCTGCCCTCCTCTGAAGGACTCGCGCTGCAGGAGTCTGCCCGCGGGTGAAAGGGCGTGACTTGGGGCGCGGGGACATGGGTCCCTTGTGAGCAAAACTGGAAAGTCAGGAAGCCCTCTCTGTCCTCTGGGTCCCTGACCCGCCGCCTCCGCCGCCTCCTTACCTACCTCAACCGCGCGAGGTCTTCTGGCATCCGCCAGTCGTTGGCGCGCGTCCGTTGCCAGGCGACCCGGTTGCTAGGCGACTGCCCTGGCGTCTACAGCCACCGGCTCTTTACACTTGGAGCCCACCGCGCAGGCGCGAATGGCCCGAGCTGAAGACCTTAAAACACACACACGCACACACACACGCATATGCATTTACACATAATAAACTCCTAGCCTGCTGCTCCGGTCCCTAAGCGAAGGCTTCTTGTAGCCATGCTGGAATCCATCCCCAAAATGGCCAGCCCTCTCCCGCAAACCGAGCTGCCTGTAACGCTAGTGACCTCTTTGTCCTCCAGGAAGCAAGTTGAAGGGCACGTCTTCCAGGAAGACCTCTTTCTCTGCAAATTCAAATCAGTAAGTGATCTCATAGCTCCCTAATCCCTAATTCTCTTGCCCCCTACCCCAACGGGCCCTGGGGATGGAGCGAGGGCATTGGGTATTGCGAGGGAAGAGCTCTATCACTGAGCTATACCCCTAGCCTTCTATTTACTTCTGATTTCCCCTGCAGACTGCAACTTCCCCGAGGGTAGAGACCACGTCCATTCCGTTTCCGTGCCGCCCCAGTGACAGGTGGGGATATACCAGGGAGCTTTACAACCTAAAAGCACTTGCACGGTCTCAGGCGATCCTTGTAAGAAACCCTTGAAGTAAATACAGGTCCATTTTACAGCTGAGCAAACTGAGGTGCAGGAGGTAGAGTAATTCACCTAAGTGCACCCCCTAAGCCCGAGACCTTAGCAGTGAATCTGATTTGACAAAGGCATCAAACGCAGTTAGCTCTGAAGTGAAGATGACTAGCTTAGATCGGTAGAGATCTGTCCCCGATTGCTGACCTTTCAAAAAATCGAGTCCTGAAGGGTGTCTCTAACCCAGAAAGATCCTATGAAGAGCACTGAACTGGGAGTCAGGAAATCTGCGTTCCAAGTGTAGTTCTAACTCACTAGGCAAATTCTTGTGTGTGTGTGTGTGGGGGGGGTACTGGAGATTGAACCCAGGAGCATTCCACTTCCAAGCTACACCCCAGTCCTATTTTTAATTTTGTTTTATTTTGAAACAAGGTCTTGCTAGGTCGATGAGAGTAGCGTGGTATTCAAAGCTATGCAGTAAGGTAGACAGTAGGCCTGAGGCATGCCCGCCCCTCGCCGCGCCAGGGGGATTGACTCGGATCAAAAGGTCTACACGACACCAAGAGTTCTCATCCGGTGACTGCCACCACCCCTCCTAGCCGAGGCGACCACCAGAGAGACCCCCGCGCGCGAACCCCTCCACCGCGAGCCTCGCAAGCCCCGCCCCCGAGTCCAGGCTCCACCCTCTGGACTCTCTAGTCCCGCCCATCGCCCACCTATCCCGCAACGCCCTCGTTGCCATGGTGATCTCTGGCGCTTGGGCGGTGTCCAGAAATCTCAATCATTAGCAGCTGGACCCCAGGGAGGCTCTGGTTGCTATGGTGATCGCCGGAGGAGGTGCGCTAGACGCTTTCCAATGTGGCCCCGCCCAGGCCCCGCCCCCAGAGTCCAGGCTCCACCCCCTGTCCGGCCCATCGACCGCCTATCCCTCACCGCCCTCGTTGCCATGGTGATCCTGGCACTCCAGAGGCGTCCGCGACGCTGGCCGACCTCCGGGAGGCTCTCGTTGCTATGGTGATCGCCTGGGAAGGCGGAGCGCCCGGTTCTTTGCAATCTCAGTCCCGCCCAGACCCCACCCCCGGATTTCAGGCTCCACCCCCTGGACGCTCTAGTCCCGCCCATGGTCCTCGTTACCATGGTGATTCCCGGCGCTCTGGCTGAGTCCGGAAGTCTCTGGGGAGCAGTCGCGCCCGGACCCCGGGAGGCTGTCGTTGCTATGGTGATCGCCTGTGCCCGCGCGGTACTCTTCCCCCAAGTCAGCCCCGCCCAGGCCCCGCCCCGGAGCCCGGGATTCGCAGCGCGCCCGCAGGTCCCGCGTGGCCCGCGTTGCGGTGGTGATCGCTGCCGCGGGCGCTGCAGGACCCCGCCGCGTGGACCCCCGAGGCCTCGCCGGCGCGGTGGGTAAGTCCACTCGCCTTCTCCATGCGGCCCCCGCCCCGCCCCGGTGCCCGCACGTTCCAGAGTTTGGGGTCGCCGGGGCGCCTCGTCCCCGGCCCACCTCCTACCCCCAGAACCCGATCGCGGCCTGCGACCCAGGGCTTCTTTTCCTGAATGCCAGGTCCAGGCCAAGCCCGTGCTGGTCCCGGGTCAGGGGGAGGACGACTGGCCTTGATCAAGGTCACCCTTGAAGGGGAGAGGGAGCCCGACGGGAAAAGGACGTGGAGGGCTGGGTAGGCTTGAGGGGGCCAGGCGCTGGATCCAGGCTGAAACCTGAAGTCCTTAGACCACCCTGAGCCTCCATCCTTTGAGACTAGGAGCAGGGCACCCCTGCGCATTCCAGTTTCGCTCCGTGAGCTGTGATCTACGGCTTGGTATTTGTGCCTCACCCCAAGGAGGTCAGCTCAGCGAGGGAGCCGCTCCTGCTGAGACCTGTCAGGGAGAGACCCACGCCTTCTGATTCCCAGGGTGGGAAAGGCCTGCCCCGTTGCCACCCTGCCGCCTGCAGATTGAGAGAGGGACTGACTTCCCGTGTCCTGTGGGCCTCTGCTCCAGATTCCTAAGAGAGGGGGAGGCCAGGATCTAGTTTTAAAACTAATGAACTAGCATGGCGTGGCTTGTAATCCCAGTACTTGGGAGGCTGGGACCGGAGGATCTGGGTTCCTGGCCAGCCTCAGCTACTTAGTGAGGCTCTCCGGAATTTAGTGAGACCCTGTTTCAAAATAAAGAATAAAAATAGGACTGGGGGTGTAGCTCAGAGATAGAATGCCCCTGGTTCAATCCCCAGTACCGAAAAAAAAAAAAGAAAGAAAGAAAACCCAAAACCAAAACAAACAAAAAATAATGAACTGGGTATAGTAGCTTGTGCCTATAATCTCAGTACTTGGGAGGTTGAGACAGGAGGCTTGCAGGTTCAAAGCCAGCCTCAGCAACTTAGTGACACCCTGTTTCAAAATGAATAAGGCTCAGGGTGTAGCTCAGAGGTAGACCGCCCCTGGATTCAATCCCCGTGCTGAGCAACAAAAACTGGGGCTCCTTTTGAGGGATTGTTGTGAATCTCTTGGGTTTTTTTTATTTGTTTGTTTTGGGTTATTTTTGTTTTGTTTTTTGTCTTTATCTTTGGTTTTGGTTTTCTTTTGTTTTGTTTTGGAGACTGGCCTGTTTTCAAGTTCAGTTTGATCACCCGGCCCCTGGCAGGAGTAACTCCATTCTGGTTTGATCAGGTTGGCTGGGGCCTAGCGCAGGAGGCCGGTCCCAAACAAAAGCCTCCTGTACATTTTATTTTAACATCCCCTTTCAAACATTTTGGATCCACAGGACTTTGGAAAAATGAGGTCTTCTCTGACCCCTTTGGGGCCCCCTGTGAGCCGGGACCGTGTCATCACCAGCTTCCCTAAGGTAGAGTCCGCAGTCTGGCCTTTTTTTTTTTTTTTGTCTACACTGCTGCCCTGACCCTGAAGCCGAATCCAGCTTTCCCCAATTTACCCTCACCCCAGAAATCAAGCAGGTGAATCCGGGTGGTCTGGCTTTTCCTTGAGAAGCTGAAGACTGGGTGCTGGCTGGTGGGTGACCTGGGGTAGCCGTGTGGCATGGGAGTCCTAAGCCAGTTGGACAGTGCTCACTTGGAAGATGTGTGACTACTGTAGGCAAGCTATTTCACTTCTGGAAGCCACCCTTGGGTGGGGATAATGCCTCTCCCTTGGGCGCCTGTTAACGGGAGCTCTCCGGTAGTTGTAGGTGATTGCTGCTGTTCCTCATTGTTATTGGAATCAAAACAGCAGCGCTCCAGGGGCCCGGGTGGGAATCAGTGGTAGAGTGCTTGAGCTTGCGGAGCGTGTGCCAGGCCCTAGGTTCCATCCACAGCAACACGCACACGCACACACACACATGCACACAAACATGCACACGTGCACACACACACACACACACACACACACACACGCAAATCTTTTTTTTTTTTTTTTTTTTTTTTTGCGGTACTGGGGATGGAACTCAGGGGCCTTCTACCTCCGAGCTACGCCCCCAGCCCTATTTTTTATTCTTTATTTTGAAACCAAGTCTCACTAAGTTGCGGAGGGCCTCACTAGGTAGCTGAGGCTGGCCGCGAACCTGGATCCTCCAGTCTCAGCCTCCCGAATGCTGGGATTACAACCGTGCGCCACCACGCCCGGCTCACACGCAAATCTTTTTTCAGAAGAAAAGGAGAAAAGCTATGCCTGTGTTTGTTAATACATGCAGAAAATGTTTCTGGAAGGCTACAGAAGACCCTGCCATGAGTGGATCAGTGGTCACCTGAGGGGGGCTTGGGACAGGCATGGAGGGAGCCCCCCCACACCCACTGGCCTTCTGTATAGTCGTGGTTCTATGCCAGGCTGGTAAGGAGGAAGGAGGTAGCCTTTTGGATCTGCGGCCATTTCTTCTCCTTCACCTCCTCTCCCTCTCCCCCAGGTTCATTCTCGAAAGCCCTGCTGCCTCAGACCTTTTTTTTCGGTACTGGAATTGAACCCAGGAGCATTCTACCTCTGAGCTACACCCCCGGTCCTCTTTTTTTATTCTTTATTTTGAAACAGGGTCTCACTAAGTTGTGGAGGGCTTCACTAAGTAGCTGAGGCTGACCAGGAACCTGTGATCCTCCTGTCTCAGCCTCCCAAGTACTGGGATTACGAGCGTGCACCACCGTGCCCGGCTCTGCTGGGTTTTGCATTACAGCAGAGCTCGGCTTGTGCTTTCCCTGGGATGCTTGACGGTGGTCACCGGGGCTGATGGAGGCGGATGAGCCAAAAGGAAGGGAAGCCTGGTTGGTACCAAAGAGTACAGCTCACGTGGGAAGGAGGACCCCGTACACAGAACAGAACGGTGGGGCTCCGAGCAGGCGTCACACAGCCGGGCGTGGTGGAACCAGGATTCCCCCGCTGGGTCTGGCTCCAGAGCTCGCTGCCCCAGGAAGGCAGCCTGGGCTTCCTCTGTTTTTTGCAGAACACGAGATCCTCCCCTCCCACCTGCAGGCACCGGGGTCACGAGCGCTGCTGGCCAAGTCCAGGGCCACAGCACTTCAGACCCGGGGACCGCGCAGTCAGGTCGGGCTGGGTCCACACGGGCTTCTCTTTACTCCACGTGCCTCGGTTTCCCTGTCTCTGAAAGGGGCTCCTGCTTCCTGTCCTGAGGTCTGTGACAGACAGGCCACAGGGGAGCTGCTGGCGAGAGGGAAGGCTGGCAAGGTCCCACCAGGACGCCCGGCCAGGGTGCCAGGGCTGCAGCATGGCGGGCGCTGTGCCTCTCGGTGTATCTGTCTGTCTGTCTGTCTCTTTGTAGTGGTACACGCCTGCCGCCTGCCTGCAGCTCAAGGAGGACTTCCACGGGCAAGTCAGCGCAGCCTGCCAGCGCAGGAACACGGGGACCGTGGGGTGAGCTGGGGGACGCAAGATGCGGGGGAGATGGCCCGAAGGAATGCGTGCCTGCGGCGCATGCGTGATTCCAAAAGTGAACAGCCGGGCGTGGCGGCGCACGCCTGTTATCCCGCACTCGGGAGACTGAGGCAGGAGGATCGCAGGTGGAGCCCAGTGTGTGGTAACTTAGCGAGACCCCGTTTCAAAATAAAAAATAAGTCAAGCGTGGTGGTGTACATCTGTAATGCCAGTACTTGGGAGGCTGAAACAGGGGGATCACAGGTTCAAGGCCAGCCTCAGCAACTTAGTGAGACTTTGTTTCAAAATAAAAAAAAAAAAAAGGTGGGGGGCTAGGGACATAGCTCACTGGTAGAGCATCCCTGGGTCCAATCCCTAGAACCTCAGGGGAAATTTTTTTTTTTTTTTTTTTTTTTTT
>PVLC010034158.1:0-17067 GCA_004027655.1 Graphiurus murinus
CCCAGCATTCGGGAGGCTGAGACCGGAGGATCCGGGTTCGCGGCCAGCCTCAGCTACCTAGTGAGGCACTCCGCAACTTAGTGAGACTCGGTTTCAAAATAAAGAATAAAAAATAGGGCTGGGGGTATAGCTCGGAGGTAGAATGCCCCTGAGTTCAATCCCCAGTACCGCCAAAAAAAAAAAAAAAAAAAAAAAAAAGGTTGAGAACTACTCTATATGTTTCAAGAACCAAGTTACAAGTCATATTTTAAGTCATTTTTCAGACTATATATATATATATATATATATATATATATATATATATATATATAAACTCAAAATCAGGATACAGGTTTCTCAGTTCTATTAACTACATGTTTTCATGCAAAATTTTTTCTTTCTTTTCTTTTATAAGCTACAGGCCATATACTAGTCAGAGCTTGGGTTTTAGAGTTAAGCAGACTTAACGAGTTGGCAAAGCAGATCAATTATTCATAAAGTTGCAATAAGATGAACTTTCTGGGTTTCATCTTATAGGACAATTGAAGTAATGAACTTTAATTGCATGTGAAATGTCTAACATATAGTAAATATTCAATAAATACATGTCCCTTCCCCCACATCTAGCTATTAATCTCTATGAATAGTAAATCTCTATAATAATAATACGAATGCAAGAATTGGTTAAAAATAAAAGATGTTTTACTTTGGGGAAACAAGACAGAATATTTCTGACCTTGATGGAATTATGCTGTTTCCAGGTGGTTGGGATTTAGTATTTGAGCATTTAGAAGAGTAGGGTAAAGGTATATAAGACTATAATAGCAGAATTTGATGGGTTATTTCAAAGGAGAACTTTAAATGGTTTGTGACACAGGGAAAAATAAGAGATCATATCTATTAGTCATAACTTTCAATCATTAGAGGTACCTGTATTTGGGCAGTGAAATTACAGAGGATAAATATCATAAAGGAAGAAAGACAGCAGATAAATTGCCCTCTGTAATGGTAGAAACTGGATTAAGATGTAGCTTTCCAAAACTAAAAGTTTGTCTCGTATATGTCAGTACAACTAGTGTAATTCGGAAATATTTTAAATGAAGAATTGAATTCCCACTCATTGAAATAGTGTAAGAACATGACAATGAGAATTATAATCTTTATTACTGTTCAGATTTAACATTTACCTTTCCTTCCAGGAAAGGTGATAAGTACGTTTAAAGATAAACTTGTACTCTAATTCAGATTTCCTAAAAATGTATTTAACTTGAATAAATTTAAATCCCATAACTATAAAAGCTTTACCAATAAGTTTCATATCTCAAAGTATTTTTATATATAATACAATACAATGTTAATACTCATGTTTGTTTTTGTCTATTAATATAATCCCTAGATACTTTGTAACTTATAAAGAAGAAATATACCAAGTAGAATAGAAAGTATTATACAAAGAATTCTGAACATACTTGTTTATGCCTATCCATCTAAGTCTTTTGTCTTATATATCTGACAATCTTGCTATAAGTAGTTATATAGGCATTATATATGTATTTTCCTCTCCAGGGAGGAAATAATGTTTTGTGTGTGTGTGTGTGTGTGTGTGTGTGTGTGTGTGTGTGTGTGTGTGTATGTGTGTGTATGTTTTGCTGCAGATTAAACCAAGGGGCATTCTACTTATGCGCTACACCCCAGCCCTTTCTATTTTTTTATTTTTAAACTGAGTCTCACTAAGTTTCTGAGATCCTTGCTAAGTTGCTGAGCATGGCCTGGAGCCCACAATCCTCCTGTCTGAGCCTCTCAAGTACTGAGATTACAGGTATGTGCCACCACACCCACTCAAATAATATCATTTTAATTATATACTTATCACCAGCCGTAGAAGCAGTAATTTAAAAATGCACTGGATCAAATGATAAAAGAGTAATTCAAGAGGTAAGATGCTGGGAGAAAAGATGAGGTGAAAAAGGATATGAAAAATTGAAGGGAAGTTGTGTTTCTATTAGTAATAAAAGGAATCATCATTTTGTGAATGTACAGCTATTAATTGTAATTATTTAACCATTAAGTATGTCCAGAAGATTTTCATCATCTTAACCTTTAGCTATCTTAATCTTATCTAAGAAGAATAGAAGCTGATTTTCTCATTAGGGAAGTAGACCTGGCTGCTGACTGCTTTTGAGGCAGTCATCTCCCAGCGTGTTTGTTTAAAGGTCCTGTGTCCAGTTACAGATGCTCTGGGTTCCTGCCCACTGAAGAGTGGAGAAACTAAGACTTTCTAGTCACCACCAACATGGTGACAGGAAGAGCAGCATTCCAAACTCATTCTTTCCTGCTGTGTCTTTTTTTAAGCAACATGAAAATATCACTAGAAGCTGATCAACATGTTAAACTTAAAACTATAAGAAGCCTCCTTCTCTCACACCCTGTTTCTCTTCATTTTTAAAATATGTGTTTTGAAGTACCCTTCTTGAGTTTTACATTATGTCTGGACTTCTGGCTAATTATGGTATTGAGTGACCTCGTATGGGCTATTTTGCCTCATTGTGTTACAGTTATATTGCAGAACCAATTACACTATGTCAAAGCAATTTTCCACATAAGTGGTGTTGACAGCAATTGATACTGTGGCTCAGAGGCTGCAGAAATGTGCAAAGTTCTAGTTGAAAGTTTAGGCTTTTTTTTATTCTTTTGTTTAAATGAATCAATTTCTTTCCTTTCCTTTCAGCTGCCTTAATTTCAACCTCTTGTTTAGAATTCAGTAGAAATGAACCATCACTTAGTAGCCAGGACTAGAAAAAGGGAGAGGGAAATTCAAGTGAAATGATAATTTATCTGGAGAACATGCAACAAATCCACATTTAACTGTCTTCATCATTTTTCTGTATCTGAGGAATTACAGAAGTTCTTAT
This sequence comes from Graphiurus murinus, assembly GCA_004027655.1. Classification (NCBI taxonomy): domain Eukaryota; kingdom Metazoa; phylum Chordata; class Mammalia; order Rodentia; family Gliridae; genus Graphiurus; species Graphiurus murinus. The sequence goes on from PVLC010034158.1 coordinate 2,892, forward strand.
AAAATCTTGAGTTGCTATTTAGTTTATTTATTTGGAATAAAATATTGGTATCTCATGTATACACAAAAAGCAAAATACATAGGCTTACATGGACCATGGACATAAGAAAACCAGGCATTCCCAGACTTTTTGAGGTACTGGGGGTTGAACTGAGGGCTTTGTGAATCCTAGGCAAGTGCTCTACCATTGACCTTTCTCTCTTTTAATTTTGAGATAGTATCTTGCCAAGTTGCCCAGGCTGAACTTGAATTTGTGATTCTCCTACCTTGGCCTCTGAGTAGCTAGAATTACAGGAGTGCATCACCATGCCCAGTTATTCCAACTTATTTATTTATTTATTTATTTATTTATTTATTTATTTATTTATTTATTTATTTTGGTACTGGGGATTTAACCCAGGGGCATTCTACCTCCATGCTACACCCACAGCCCTATTTTTTTATTCTTTATTTTGAAATAGGGTCTCACTAAGTTGCAGAAGGCCTCACTAGGTAGCTGAGGCTGGCCGTGAACCTGGATCCTCCGGTCTCAGCCTCCCAAATGCTGGATTTATAAGCATGCACCACCACATTCGGCCTATATATACTCTTCATACACTTTATTTTTTACTTATTTATTCTTATTTTAATTGGTGCATTGTATTCATACATCTTTGTTAGGTACAAGCTGATAAAGGCATACATGAACACATTTCTCATTTAACCCTTCCCCAATTCCCACCCCACTCCCTTGCCCTCTCTCCTTCTCAAGTTCAATTTAGTGATTGACTTTGATATGTTCGTGAAAGTACATCACGTGCATTAGGGTGTCCCCCCTCCCCCCATCATCTTCCGTTAAGTCAAATTCTTTGCTCACCTAACGTTTTTCCTTCTTCATCTGGAGTCCCTCTTATGTCCCATTTTCTTCCTAGCTTCCACATATTAGGGAGAGCATACAATTTTTTACTTTTTGTGACTGACTAATCTCACTTAACATAATGTTTTCCAGTTCCATCCATTTCCCTGCAATAACATGATTTTTTTCTTCTTTATGGCTGAGTAAAATTCATTGTATACATATCCCATAGTTTTGTAATCCATTCATCTGTTGATGGGCATCTTGGCTGGTTCCATAGTTTGGCAATTGTAAATTGTGCGGCTATAAACATAGATACACATGCATTGGTCTGATAGTTTTGTTTCTGTTCTTTTGGGTAGATACCCAGAAGTGGTACTGCTGGATCATGTAGTAGGTTCATTCCCATTTGTCTGAGCATCCTCCATATTGTTTTTCAAAAGTGGTTGCAGCAATGTATTAGAGTTCCCACTTCTCCCCACCCTCACCAGCATTTGTTGTTGTGTTCTTGATGATTGCCATTCTGATTGGGGTTAGGTGAAATCTCAAGGTAGTTTTGATTTGCATCTCTCTGATTGCTAATGATGTTGAACATCTCCTCATATATTTATTGGCCATTTGTATTTCTTCTTTTGTGAAGTGTCTATTTAGATCCTTTGCCCATTGTTTGAATGGGGGGTTGTTTGTTTTCTTAGCTGTGAGTTTCTTGAGTTCTCTGTATATCCTAGATATTGGTCCTCTATCAGAAGAATAGCTAGCAAAAATTTTCTCCTACTCTGTGGGCTCTCTATTGAGGTTCTTGATAGTTTCCTTTGCTGTGCAGAAGCTCTTCAGTTTAATGCAATCCCATGTACTAATCTTCCTTTGAGCTGCTTGTGCTTTTGGGGTCTTGTTGAGAAAGTTTTTACCTGTGCCTATGTGTTAAAGTGTTGGTCCTATGCCCTCTTCAAGTAGCTGCAAGGTCTCTGGCCTAACTTCCAGGTCTTTGATCCACTTTGAGTTGACTCTTGTGCAGGGTCTTCATACACTTTAGATGAAATCACTGGGACCAAAACCAAGAAAGCCTTCCTTCAATAACAGCCATCCAGTGCCAACCACTGATCTGAAGTTTAGTTTAAAAAGATACTAAAAGGAAATTTTCTCCCTGTCTGAGACACAGAGGTGGATATATAAGGGTAAACCAAGGTCTGAGGAAAGGGAGACAATTTGTTTTATTCTTATCTTCACTATGAATGTCTACCTTACTTGGTGTACAACCTTAAAAAATGTTTTAACTTGCTTTCTGTCCACTTTATTTTATAACTTACCTGAAAAAAGTCAGATATCCTGTAAAAATTCCATCGAAATGATACATTAGCACTGCCATTTTAAACATTACACAGAAATAAAATATGGACTTATTCTGAACATCAGTGAATGTTCAGCATCAATAAATGAATTTTTAAAATATAGGTCAGTTAGAATGGCGGGTGCAAATGGTTTAGAAGATGCCTGTGGATATGGAGTAACTGATAGAATATAGTTTGACTTCTGGAAGCTCTAGAATTAGATGTTAAAATGTATACTGGGGTCTAATCCTCTATCAAATATTCATCTTCAGCCCTACTAAGAATTCCATGCCTGTGCAAGATACAGGGAACAGGAAATGAGTCCATTCTGGTTTCTTTCAGTGAATTTATTTCATTCTGTATGGCCAGCACTCCTTTAGAGTATGCCATAAAAATAGGCAGAAAATAGAGAAACTAAAAATTTAATCTACAGGCAGAATTACTTTGAAAGGTACTGTTTCCCTGATTCTTCTCTAAGAGGTCATAGACCTTTGGTATTATATAAAAAAAACAAAAGGAAAACTTGCATCCCCCCCCCCAAATTTTAGGTATATTACCAATTATCATTAGGAATTCACTTTCCCATTAACTCTCTTTCAACAAATATTTATTCCAAACTGGTTTTGTAATAGCAACGATGTCCTAGGTTCTAATAGCACCACAGTGAACAGAAGGCAGTAAGCATGCAAAGAACAAACACAAGGACACTCCATGCAAACAGTGCATTAGTACCAAGCCTAAAGTGAGACTGCATTGGTCTACTCCATGTGATTGTAGAGTGAGGAATAAGAGAAGAATCATATTAAATAAAAAAGAAGGATGAGCGAAGACCAGAACATGTAGTGTTAATAAGTCAATGCAAGAAATTTGGATTTAATTTAACGATGATAGGGAAACCACTGGAAGATTTTAAGCAGGTAGGGATCTAAACTGTTTGGTGTTTTTAAAATATAACTCTGACTGCTGAGAGAGTAATGAATTATGAAGAAAGGAAAGTAGGAGAGTAGAGATCAATGAAGCCGTCACTATAGGTATAAAGAGATGATTATTTGTTAAAAATGGACATAGAAATAAGTAGATGGATTTAAGATCTATTTTGAAGGTAGGCTCTATATGATTAAAATGAAGAACGGGGAAAAACAGTAAGGAATGAAAAATAATAAAAGATAATGATCATGGATTTTCATTTGAGTAATTAAATAGAAAATGGTACCATTCCAGCCAAGAAGCCCATCAATAGATGAATAACTTACAAAACTATGGGATATGTACACAGTAGAATTTTACTCAGTCATAAAGAAGAACAAAATCATCTCATTTGCAGATTTTGTGACTGACTAATCTCATATGAGATTAGTCAGTCACAAAAAGTAAAAAATTGTATGCTCTCCCTAATATGCAGAAGCTAGGGAGAAGGTGGATCATAAGAGGGACTCTAGATAAAGAAGAAGAAAAATTAGATGAGCAAAGAAGGTGACTTAAATGAAGGTGATGGGGGGAGGGAAACACCTTAATGCACATGATGTACTTTCACAAACATATTGAAGTCAATCACTAAACTGAACATGAGAAGAAGGGAGAGAGAGGGAATGGGGCAGGAATTGGAGAGGAATTAAATGTGAGATGTGTACATGTATGCCTCTACTAGCTTGTACCTAACAAACATGTATGATTACAATGCACTAGTAAAAGAAATTGCAAAAAAAAAATGGTACCATTCTTAGAAAGATGAAAGTCAAAAGATTGCTGAAATAAACTTAGTCTGCCTAAAAGAAATTCACCTCCAATTCTTCTAAGTTTCTTATGAGAATACATCACTAATCTAGCACTGCAAAATGTTATAGACTAAACTATTTGTACTTTCCATTTCAGATCTACAAGCCCGCCAGCATTGTGTTTCATTGATCAGCTTGCTATAATTTGGTTGACTCCCATGGTAATAGGAGAATGAATCTTTCTTTTGAAGATGGGCACACCAAAGAGTTCATGTTGAGACAAATGGAATCTTGAGTAAGAATTACACTAGATTTTAGAAACTAACATATAGTAATGTTGCTTCTTAGCTTGTTTCAACATTACCTAATCTATGTACATTCAGCCTAACATTTTGTTAAATAAAAAAATGAAATAATATTAGTTGTCTCAAAAAAAAAGTTGCCTCTATTTACACAAACAGTCATATTATGGCATTGACATCATAGTACTGAAAAGAAGTTTTCCTAATACAAAGAAATTTATCTATCTTCTGGACATCTCTAGATAACTTGAAAATGGGAATTATGTTAGTCCATTTTGCATCACTGTAACAAAATACCTGAGACAATCAACTTAAGGGACAAAGATTGTTTTAATTCATGGTTTAAAAGGTTTCAGTCCATGGTTACTGAGCCATGTTGCTCTGGGTCTATGGCAAGATGGTGTATCATGGCAGAAGCATGTGGCAGAGGGGGGCTGTTCACCTCATGGTGGCCAGGATGCAAAGAAAGAGAGGAAGGAGCAGGGCTCCTAATGCTCCCTTCAAGAGTGTAGCCCCAATGACCTAACTTCCTTCTACAACTACATGTAATGGATGTATATAATAACTGAACTGCCAGATTTCCAAAAACAGTTTGGGCAGCACAGAAACAACTGTCATGGAATACTTTATATCCCAGAAAGATTCAAAAACCATTTGTTCCTAATGCCATTTCTACCACATAGAGTAGAAGACATGAGCCCTCTCTGTTAAAGGTCCACCAATGTCAGTCTCTAGTCCCTTGTCAAGAACAGTTCCCTTGCACTTGTCTCCATACAAACAATCTTATAAATGCAGATATGGCTGCCTTTTTTTTCTCTTGTCATTTTTCAGCTCAGGTGTTCTCTCCTAAAAAAACAAAACAAAACAAAAAAATCTTTCCAGATCACCTATGGTCATGGAGCAATCAAACCAACTCAACAAATAAACCCAATGCAATTGCTTAAACATGGTAGTAGTTAATTTCTCATTCAACAAGTGCTCCAACAAAATGTTGCAGCTGGCAGCCAGAGCAGGAGGGCTGACTCCATGAAGTCATTTGGGCACCCAGTCTGACATCAGCTCTGCCATTTTTAACACATAACTTCCAAGATTACTGTAGCCACCCTGTCATTATTGTGATCTTTCAGCCCTCAAGAAGAAATAAAAAGCATGAAATCACATACAAGGAAGGTTTTATGAACCAGGCCTGGAAGTGGGACACTTCATTAACACCTATGAAACATTAGAAAGACTTTATTGAAATGGCCCTCACACCAGTTAGTGTATTAAAATTTAAAAATTTAGTGTAGTTTGGCAGCCATGTGACTTGTTAGAATGAAAGAAGGAGAGAATGAGTGCTGATGAACAGCCAGCAATATCTGCTATCTCACACTACCTTCAGGTCACTTCTATTATCTTTCCATATTTCCCATTAATATGTAAGAACTATATACTCAACATTAGAATAGTACTTGGCACCCCACTGATGTTGTGAGACGGGATGCACAACAAATAAACATTCAGTGCAAACTATCAATAATGCTGAGATTGATAGCCTTAATTTAGACAAATACACACTGCTAGTGACATGTTGCTTTGAAAAAAATCATAAATAATGTCTTTAATTCTGACATATTTTCTAAAAGATTATTTTTTGTTCACTTGAAAACTCTTTTTGAGATTATCCTATTTTCTCTTGTTACTAATTTCCTCTTCCAAACTTTAGGTTCTAATTGTAATTTGTCCCTGGACATTTTATTCAATGTCTTTCATAAGATTCAGTTGTCTTTTATGAGACCTCAAAAAGTCTCTACTGATTAGAATTCTAATATTTGTCCGTATTCTTCCTCTTTTTAATTATTACACTAGGGATTAAACCAAGGAGAATTCTACCTCCAAGCTATATCCCTACCCCTTTTTAATTTTTTTTTTTTGAAATGGGGTTTTGCTAGGTTGCTGAGGGTCTCACTAAGTTGCTAAGGGTCTCACTAAGTTGCCAAGGATGGCCTTGAATCTGAGATTCTCTTGTCTCAGCCTCACAAGTACCAGGATTAAAGATGTTTGCCACCACACCTGGCTCATACCCTACTTCTTTAAAAACACCTCTACTGGTTAACACCCTTTGAAATGTCCTTCCAACCCAGACTTAAAGCAAATGTTTATGAAGTTCCCCCATTTCTCATTAATTTACCCCCCCAAAATACTTATCCTATTTAAACCATGATGTTCCCCTGAATCTAACCAGGATTTTTAATGACTACCTAACATAAATCCTCCCATCTTATTAAAAAATAAAATGAATAGAGCAAGTTAATGTGAAGCCACAATGAAATAAAAGGCCTCTTGATTGCCAGTGGATGATTATCTGTAAAATGCCATATTGCTACTACCTGAAAAAATGTCCAAAATCATTATACTTTCTCATATTAATACTTTTAATAGAGCAACAGCTAACAGTAGAGTTAGAGGAATAACCTAATTTCCAAATTAGATGTTTGGCATAGTTTGCTTCATATATTTGTATATTAGCTCTGACACTAAATACCTATTAAGATGTTGTTTACAGAAATCAAAACAACAGATTTTTACTTGTAGATTTTTACTTTTACTGGCTTACAGGCAAACAGTGCAAGAAAAGTCTCTATAAAGTTGTACTTGGAATGTTTTATTTTAAACATAGTAGTAATTAGTAAGCTTGGGCATTGAAGAGAACATGAAGAAACTCCAGAAGCTCAGGGAAAAGATGGTAAGTTTTTTACAATTTTCTCTAACCTATTAAACAGAGTTTTGATTTTAACTTAAATTGATCGGGTGGGGCCAGATGGGGTGACAGGATGGAGGCAAGAGATCAGTAGTGAGGATGATGGAAATAGACTGGATGGAAAGATCTACTTAGAAGGAAACCAATCGAAGAATGTCAGAATGCAAATGGCTCCAAATGTGAACTTCCCACCACCAAACCAAAGGGCCCCAGGTGTTTTCTTTTGTTTTCCTACAGAGACATGATTGTCAGGATGCTGAGGACCCAATTGAACTCTAATGCAATGCACTGTGAATTCCAGGGCCACATGTGTCATTCTGCCCATCTGTTTCCAATTTCACGTGCTATTTCTCTCCAGATAACTTTACAAATAGCTAAGCACACTTAATGTGGTGACCCAACTAGGAAGGATGTGTCAGACTGCTCACTCTGGGGCTCCTTTCAAATGACTGTCTGGACAGGCAAAGCATGGCCAGAAGCACTTCCTTGCCAGGGATTTCCATGGCAGTGAGCACATCTAATCTGATTATGCTCTTTCTTGTGACCTTGGCTGCTGTTTCACTGTAATTATCTTAGAAAACCTGCAGGTAAAAGCTAGGCATTTTCATGAATATGGAATTTTTATGGAAATGAACATCAAATATGGAATGTAAGCTTATAAAGAACAATGAAGAAGCAACAGATGCAAACAAGTGAGAGGGGAAAAACAACATGAACCAGATGGTTAACGCCCTTATGAAAAATGAATATGAATTGCAGCACAATAACCCTCTTGGTAGAAATGGAAATACTGTGGCCTTAGAGAGAATCGGTCCCTAGCCTTCATTGATTTGTCTTTTCAGATCCCCCATTATTCCAGTTCCTTGCTACTTTACTAACTCTGGGACTTTTACAGACCCACAGTGTCATATTTGTCATGGAACAAATTGTGAACCATACAATTAAACAATAAACCTAAATTTGAAGTCTATGAAATCTGAATGGTTTGAGCATAGGTAAATTGGGAACATAGAGGAATAAAAACCTCAAGATGTTCCCAGGAAGAGGAAAATGGCAGAGCACATGTAAGCAGCATGTGTTACTATAGGCAAGAGGGGGGACACCTTTCCAAAGAACTGCAGAAAAAACAAACAAACAAACAAAAAAGCCAAATCCAGTTGACTCAACAGTTGCAGAGAACCAACATGAAAGGACAAAAGTATCCTGCCCCCACACCTGGACAGTTTCCAGATCGCCCAGCCAGGCTACTCAGCGAGTTTAACCATGGCCGCAGCTGACCTCATAGGAACTGCCAGGATACAGACCCATCCACCCCAAAGGGACCTGAGAGGCTTCATCACAACTGTGCGTTTGCAGTTCTTCTCAGCAAGAGACCACATGGCTGCAGTCTCACATGGCAACAATTGAGCTTTCAGGTTCCTTGAGTTTGCCGAAGATCCCTACAGAGCCTGGGAGGTTACAATCAGACACATTAGAAGCATGAATTTCTTGACAGTCCCAGGATTTCCAAGAGATAGGACCTTGAGGCAGCACTGCTCCACCCCTCCAGGATACCCAGAGAACACAGCCATGTGTCCCAGGGTAATAAAAATCAGCTGAAAGCTATGATTTCCCATCCATCTGAGCTTGGGCTGTATTAGCACAGTGGTTGGCAGTTCTTTGTGGACTACAGTGATTACAGCTGGCAAAGCTGGCTACTTTCACCAAGGGTTACAGATGCTCAAACCCTTGGGGCCAACAGGGTCATTTGTGACCATAGCTGTCAGAGCAGCAAGGGGCTTTCCCAAGGACAATACAACCTAGAAAGACACATGGAATGTTGCAGTCCCTAGCAAGTGGTGTCTGGGCCCCCAACCAGGCAGTCCCCAGGGTCTCACGTGGCCACAGCTGGCAGAGAACCAGGGACTCTCCCTTGTACAATACAACCTAGGTGTGCATAGAACTCTGCAGCATGCAGTCTTATGTGAACTCAGCAAGCAGAGCAGCAGGGGCATCCTTGGGGCAATACAACTATGAAAACATGCCTACAAAATCAAAATGCTACAATTTCTAGCCAACAAGACTGGGCACTACAAGGATGAGGCTGGTGGCCAGTCAGAGGCTGCCTACACCAGCAATCCTTAAGACATACATTGAGGTAAATATTTACCTCCAGCACATGATATGTTATCAAGGGACAATTAGATATGAGACTCCCACACAAAGAGAGGGGAGCTAGCACGACAGAGATACAAATATAATAATGCTGAAAACATAAGAAAGATGACCAGCAAGGAAACAATGAGCTCCCACAAGTCCACAACAATGGAAATCACCAATAGAGTTGCAGAGAATGCCAGAAGGAGAATTTAGAATTTTGACTATAGATATAATCAAAGACATGAAAAATGAGATCAGAGAAAATCTACAGAATGTGAAGGAACATATCAATAAAGAGAAAGATGTCCTGAATAAGAATCAATGAGATTCTGAAAGAAATGAAGGACAAAATAAATGAAATAAAATCTTCAATAGAAACCATCACCAGAAGACTAGACCACATGAGAAACAGTTTCACTCTTAGAAGATAGTTCATTCAAAAATGACCGTATAATCAACAATATAGAGATGACAGTCTGACAATATGCCCTGAACATTCAAGATCTCTGGGACAATGTTAAATGACCAAATTTAAGAATAGTAGGCATAGAAGAAGTTCTAGAAGCACAAAATAAAAGAATTAAAAACCTCCTCAGAAAAATATCAAAGAATTACCTAAAGATAGAGAACAAGATGGACACCCACGAACAAACCATGATGAGACAAGATCAAGGAAGAACTTTTCCATGCCACATAATCAAAATGCCACGTATAGGTCAAGGAGAGAATTTTATGTGTCTTATGGTACTGAGGATTGAACCCAAGGACATTCTAAGTCAAGGCAAGCATCTTAAATGTATTGAGACTAAAAGTCCAGCAGGGTGGCACTCAGAAGTAAAACAATAAGAATCATTCTGGACACCTCAAACAAAATCATCAAAGCCAAGTGGATTTGGAATAATGTACTTCAAACACTGAGCAAAAGAAATAACTCCAGCCAAGACTACTATATCCAGCAAAAATATCTTTCAAAATTGACAAAGAAATAAAAAACATCCAAGATAAGCAGAAACTAAAAGAATTCATGTCTACCAAGCCAGCACTAGAGGAAAATACTTAAAGAAATAAAACACAAAGAAGAAATAAAAAAGCAACACTAGAACCCGGGAAGGGATGAATTCCATCAGATGAGAAACTAAGTGAGGGACTAACACTATATCAAACAGGAAATATAACTTGAAATGATGGGAGATAAAAATCACCTCTCAATAACAACATTGAATGTCCTTGGTCTCAATTTCCCAATTAAAAGGTCTAGATTGGCAAAGCAGGTTAAGGAACAAAATCTAACTATATGATGCTTTCAAGAATAACACCATAAAGGCAAAGATATTCACAGGCTGGAGGTGGAAGATGGAAAATAAGATATTCCATGCAAGTGGAGGTCAAAAACAAGCAGGGGTAGCAACTCTCATATCTGACAAAGTATACTTTAAGCCAAAACTGATCAGATGAGACAAAGCAAAACATTTCATACTGATAGAAAAATTCCAAGAAAAGAATATAATGATAGTAAATATTTATTCCCCAAATGTGAGCACATCCACTTGTATAAAACAAATTCTTTGTGACATTAAGACTCATACTCAATACAATCATATTAGGAAACTTCAACATACTTCTCACACTACTTGATCAATATTCCAGACAAAATATCAGAAAAAACTCTTCAGACATAAAGAAGATTATAAAACAAATGAACTTATTAGATATATACAAAATATTCCACCCCAAAACAGAGGAATACATATTTTTCCCAGCTGTTCATGGAAGCTTCTCTAAAATAGATGATATTCTAGGCCACAAGACAAGTATAGGCCAACTCAAAAAAAGTAATATAATGCCTTGCATCTCTTCAGACCAGACCATAATGGAATTAAAGGAGAAATCAACAACTGGAAGACTCAGAGGAATCACATATACACACAGAGATTGAATGCTACACTTCTGAATGAGGACTGGGTTAGAGAAGAAACAAGGGTAGGAATAAAAAGAATTCCTAGAATCAAAAGCAAAACAATATAAAAACAAAAACAGAGACATAACATACCAAAAACTGTGGGACACTATGAAGGCAGTTTTAAAAGGAAAATTTAGGGCATTGAGTGCCCACATAAGAAAAACAGAAATTCACCAAATAAACAACCTAATGACACACTGAAGGCCCTCAAAAAACAGGAACAAATTAACTCCAAAGCCTGTAGAAGGCAGGAAATCATTAAAATCAGAGCAAAAGTCAATAAAATACAGAAACAAAAACAATAAAAAAGATAAACAAAAGGTTGTATTTTGAAAAGATAAACAAGATTGATAAAGTCTTAGCTAACCTAACTAAAGGAAAGATAACCTAACCAAAGGAAAGATAACCAAAGGAAAGAAATTTCATGTTACATCTTCTTTTCATCATTATTTTAGTAATAAAATTTTAGTAATAAAATAAGGATGAAAAGGAGATGTAACCATAGACAACATGGAAATCCAGATGATTATCAGAGACTATTTTGAAAATTTTTACTTCAAAAACTGAAAAACCTAGATGAAATCAAAACAACCTACCTAAATTGAATCAAGAGGCTATAGAAAATGCAACTTGACCAATAACAGGCAAAGACAAAGAAACAATAAAAAGACGTCCATCAAGCCGGGTGTGGTGGTGCACACTTGTAATCTCAGCATTTGGGAGGCTGAGACCAGAGGATCTGGGTTCGTGGCCAGCCTTAGCTTCCTAGTGAGGCACTCCAAAACTTAGTAAGACCCTGTTTCAAAATAAAGAATAAAAAATAGGGCTTGGGGTATAGCTTGGAGGTAGAATGCCCCTGAGTTCAATCCCCAGTACTGAAAAAAGACTTCCATCAAAGAAAAGTACAGGTCCAGATGGATTCCCAGGCAAATTCTATAAAACTTTTATAGAAGAACTAAGACCAATGCTTCCCAAATTATTCCATGAAATAGAAAGAAATGGGATCCTCTCAAACTCATTCTAAGAAGCCAGTATATCACCTTAATAACAAAATCAAATAAAGATAGCTCAAGAAAAGAAAATCACAGACCAATATCCTTGATTAACTTAGATGCAAAAATTCTAAGCAAAATACTAGTGATATATGTTCAAAATTACATCAAGAAATTTATATTCTTATATATTCTTTATATTCTTCTATAACCAGATGCAATGCTGGTTCAACATACATAAATTAATAAATGTAATTCAACACATAAATAGAACTAAAGACAAAAGTCAGATAATCATCTCAATGGAAATGCTGAGAAAACATTTGACAAAATCCAACATCTACTCTTTTAAAAAACATTGCAGAAAAATAGGAATAGAACCTACCTCAATATCATAAAAGCAGTACAGAATAAACCCAGGGCCAACATCATTCAAAATGGAGGAAACTGCTAAGATACCATTTAAATTCAGGAACAAGGCAAAGATGCTCATTATTATTACTGCTTTTCAATATAATTCCTGAAACTCTAGCCAGAGTGACAAGGCAAGAGAAGGAATCAAAGGAATACAAATTGGAAAAGAAGAACTGAAATTATCTCTCTTCACAGATGACATAGTTGTATACTTAAAAGATCCTAAAATCTCAACCAAAGTCTTCTAGAGCTCATAAATCAACTCAGAAAAGTAGCAGAATACAAAATCAATTTACAAAAATCAATAGCTTTTCTATATACCAATCATGGATCTATTAAGATAGAAATCCGGAAAACAATTCCATTCACAATAGCCCCCAAAACAATAAATACCTAGGAATAAACCTACCCAAAGAATTAGAAGTCCTCTACAATATAGCCTATAACACACTAAAGAAAGAAATTGAAGAAATCCTTAGAAGATCCATCTTCTTGGATAGGCAGAATAAATGTCACAAAAGGGCCATTCTGCTGGGCATAGTAGTGAATTCTTGTAATCCCAGTACTTTGGAAGCTGAGACAGGAGAATTGGAGGTTTGCAGCCAGCCTCAGCTACTTAGTGAGGCCCTCTGCAATTTAGTGAGACCCTGTTTCAAAATAAAGAATAAAAAATAGGGCAATAGGGCTGGGGGTGTTGCTTGGAACTAAAATGCCCCTGTGTTCAATCCCCAGTGCGGCACACACACAAAAAAAATGGCCATTCTACCAAAAGTGATTTACAGATGCAATGTAATTCCTAGTAAAATTCCAATCAATGTCATTCTTTTTTTTTTTTTTTTTTTTTTTTTTTTCAGTACTGGGGATTGAACTCAGGAGCATTCTACCTCTGAGCGACACCCCCAGCCCTATTTTATGTACTTTATTTTGAAACAGGGTCTCACTAAGTTGCAGAATGCCTCACTAGGTAGCTGAGGCTGGCCACAAACCCGGATCCTATGGTCTCAGCCTCCAAAATGCTGGGATTACAAGCATGTGCCACCACACCCAGCTCCAATGTCATTCTTTACAGAGCTAGAAAAATAAGTCCTAAATTTCAAATGGAAAAACAATGATCCAGAATAGCCAAAACAATTTTCAGCAATAAGAACCATGCTGAAGGCATCACTGATTTCAAATTATGCTGCAGATATAGAGTAATAAAATTGGCATAGTATGGGCATAAAACAGATACATAGGCCAATGGAATAGAAGATTCAGAAACAAATCCACACATTCATGGCTGATTGATTTTTGACAACAGTGCCAAAAACATACTCTGGAGAAAAGACAGCCTTTTCAACAAATGTATTGGGAAAATTGATTTTTTTTAATTTTTTTATTGTAGTAATTCGTGCAATATAGCATACATCTTTGTTAAGTACGAGTTGTTGACAACATATTTGCACACAGTTCTCATTTGACCCTTTCCCCAATTCCCACCCCAATCCCCTCCCCTTCCCTCCCCCTCAGGTTCACTTCAGTGAGTGAGTGACCTTGATATGATTGTGTAATTCCATCATGTGCTTTAGGGCGTCCCTCTGCCCCCTGCGTCCACTACAATTAAATCAACTTTGTTGCTTATCGAGGGTCTCTCCTTTTCATCTGGAGACCCTCCTATGCCACATCCCCTCCCTAGCATCCACATATTAGGGAGAACATATGCTTCTTAACTCTTTGTGACTGACTAATCTCACTTAACATAATGTTTTCCAG
>PVLC010034159.1:0-17703 GCA_004027655.1 Graphiurus murinus
ATTTGAAAAGTAGCCCTGTATTAAGTCCAATATGGCATCTTTACAATCTACCAAAAAATAAAAAGAATGAATACACAAATGGAAAAATCTAAAAGCCAGAATTTTACTTTTGCAAATTGCTCTCTTGAGTAAAGGAAAGCAGATTCTACTCTCATTGTGTAGCCTTGTCTGATTATTTCCTCTTCATCCCTCACTTTTACAGTTTAGAGAGGGAATCGTGGCCTATAATTAGTGTCAGTGTGGGGACAAGCTAACCTACAGATCTCCAAATATTTTTCCTCAATTTTTGTAAATGGTAAGAAGTCTCGCAAATGTTTAAGGTTCATGGTTCAAAAAGTCGTATTTAGTTCTCCAGACGTCCATCCCTCAGAAACACACACACAGGGACATTTTCCAAGGATATGTGATTGACATGGCTTTTCAATTTATATAAATCAGTGACTAAAATTCAACTGATTAAATGACAGAACAGAATATCTAGGCAACCACTTTCATTCCATTTCAGCCAAAATGCCACAAGGTTTCAACTGTAAAGTTTGAAGTCCAGAGCGGGCAGGGAGATGTCCAACTTCTCAGAGACAACAGGACCCATGCCAGCTTCCCAGTTTGTCCCTGGAATCAGGCTTGGAGGCAACTCTGCCATTTGATAGCCTTCCTGAATCCCCCAGGCTGCTGAGTTGGTGAGTACTTGGATAACCTGGTATAACCTTTATACCTGATGGGTTTTCCAACCAAAACCTTCAATGAACACATTAGAAGAATGATGGTAGATGTTGTCAACTAATTTATAAAGGATGGTTAAAACTGACGTATATCCTGGCAAAATTATTTTTTAACATACTGGTATTGATGCATTGCAATTTTATATCACTCTGAGGTTCAGAGTGCTAGAAGCATAGGTGCACACAGCACTCGCTCTGTTTCCCTCCAGAAAGGTCATTTGAAAATTATTATGTCTCTCAACTGAAGAAAGGAATAAACTGACTTTTTCTAAAGTATATGCAATCTGTTTCTGCTTCTACTATCAAATCAGGCTATTTAGAAATAATCCTTAAAAAAACACAAAAATAACAAATAATAATAAAACAGTAAACGTTACACATATTTTTTAGAGTAAAGAGTTTAATGAATAGGAAACCATGCATGCTAAACACAGTTCCAGTCTGCCCTGCAGAAAGCTCGGGTCAGAGGAAAGAAAGAGGGAGTTGGAACCAGAGAGATCTGGATATGAAGCTTTGTTACGAGGTTCCAGTGAATGATGTCTACATGATTTTGGACAAGCAATTTTACTTATTTTTTTTATACATCCGTTCCCTTATTTAAGTAATATAAAATCATTGCCCTTCTATTTGATAGTGAGAAAGAACATTCACATTCTTCAGCCAGAGCACATGCTCAATACATAGCTGCCACAAAATGGACCGATAACTTAGGGACAGCAGAGGGGGCTGAGGTCATCTTATCATCCCTCAGGTGGTGCCAGAATTGATTCCACAGAGATGGCTAGAGTCCTAGGGCCAGCACACTTTGGCAATGGAAGGATGGCTAAGGGAAAAAAACGGAGTTCCTTGTTTCAAAGGAGTTTTAGTGCAGACTGTTGTCCAGTCTCAGAACATGAGACCCCAAGTATGGGGCCTTCATGTGCTTTGTGCTTTGGACAGCAGGGACAGGAAGGTTGCTGGAGCAAGCATGGCCTGTCCTCCATCGCTTGCCCCTTTCTCCCCTGAACAGAGTCACTCCTCTTCCCCAAGGCAGCTCATGGTAACGCCACCCTCTCACCAAAGCCAGCTATGATCAAAGAGTTCATGCTGCTCTTCCTTCGCTGCTCCTTCACAGTGGTCATCCATGTGTCTTCTTTTGTACAAAGGAATGAGATGTAATATTGACAGGCCAAGTGGACCCAAGCCTTCAGAGGCCACACAGACTTCTGCTTCCCTTTTCTCTGTTGCTGCCATGAACAAAACTTATTGCTGCTGCCTCGCAATCCTAGAATGATCAGAGCAACCCCAGTAGTGCCACCAAGCTTCCCAAAGGACCAAAGTAAGCAGTCACCCCAGCCATCCAGAGAGGACAAGCTAGTCAGGTAGATGTTAGCTCCTTGTGGATACATGAAAAAAAATCCTTATCTAAACTACTGAGTCTAGTACAGTGTGGCGATGCAGCAGTATTGTGGTGACAGCTAAGTTATAACACGATCGTTCCCTTTGTAGATGGAAATTAAAGGATATGGGATTCATCAGAATTGAGATGATTGAGACTAACGTAGTTGATGTAAAGGGTTCTAAGTGTAAAGTTTCACATTTCATGCAGTGAAGCATGAGTAAAAACCACCAATAGGAGAGGAGAAACAAAACCACAAAATCATATGTCCAGCTTCCCACACAAAATATGACAAAATCAATACTTCATGAAAATTCCAGAGTTTATAAAAATGTAGAACAGATATTAGTAGTGTGTAGCAGGAAATTCACACACACACACACACACACACACACACACACACACACACACACACCACATTGCTTGTGTGTATTTTTCTCAAATGTACCTGATTAAAAAAAAAAACATTTGCATGGCCACCCTTTCCTAAGTTGCTCAACATCAGGTTCCCTTTCAGGTTGGGATGGCTGGTAAGGAAGAAGGAAGTGGCCAGTGGTGTTCTAGGGGGAGAGGAGGCAGCTGGAACCCAGTTCTCAGAGAGCACATCCGCTTCTTCCCTGGAGTGTTGAATCTGAAGTGCTAATGCTGCTGCCCACCCACACTTCCTCGGTGGGGACACCAAGCGTCCTGTCCTTCAGGTCTGCAGACCAGATGCACACTGCTTAGTCTCATCGAGAACCTCACAGAAGATTGAATTCACTGGACTGCATGCGTATGCCAGGTCTGCCCATTCCTTATATCTTTTATAACAAAGTTAAAATAGAATCAAGGAAACAAAGTAAAGATAAAATAAATATAATACAAAGAATAAGAAGTGAATGAGAGCTCCACTGCCCAGAGTTCTTTACAATTATTTCCTATATTGCTAATCTCTGTTCCTTTCTTTTGGTCTCAAATACATTATTGAATATTTACTCCATATCTAAGAGGAATTTTAATCTTTTCACCAATTTATGGAGTTTTGGTCAACATTCCATCCTTTTCATCAACCTATCACCATATAGGATCTTTTCCATCATTGATTCCTAGGGAAAGATCATTCAAATTTTTCCATAACAATTTATTTCTACCTCAAATGGGGTTGGGGAAATTCTTCACACAACCAAAGACTTAACTGTGCCTAGGGTACTGGCTAATTTTGTTCATTATCATTTATAGTATGGCATGAACATAATCTCCCTACCTGCACTCATGTGTGTGCAATAATCTCCCCTACCTGTGAACATGTGTGTAATTATCTTCTTTGTTGCAAAACCTGTAGAGCCATGAGTAAAATCTGCCATATGTCATGTTCCTTTCCTAATCTTTGCATTTCGCAGATTGTATTCTAGTTGTCCAGCAATTGATGGCTGCCAAAGGTGCGGAATTGAACATGCCATGCTGACATTATCTCTTTCAAAATCCCTTGTAGTCACATCACATAAACCCAGGATCAGAGCCCAGTGGAGCATTTCCATAGAGGAAAGTGCGGAATCCAGTTTCGGAGGGCAGGGCTGGCTGGCTCCCAAGTGGTGTCTGCCTGTGAAGTTAACGTGTTCGCATATCAAAGAGAACGAATGAAAGCACAGGTAGGGAGAAGCCAGGAGGAAAGGAAATCAGGAAAAAATTGGATCCTGTTATTCAGATAAAGAGGCTGAGACTCAAATGGGACCAGGGTGGGCAGAGAGTTGGAAAGAAAAGGAGTCACAGGACAGAGGGACAGATGGTGATTTCTAGCTCCTCAGCAGAGTAGAATTCTGGGTACCGGATGGATATGTGGAACTCATTCCATCATCCATGGAACCTGCTGATGTCTGGCTGCCTCTCTTCATAGCCTTGGGAGTGGTGGGTTAAGTCTCTCTACTGGCAAGTTTCCTAATCTACACAAAAGTGATAATAATAGTAGATATCTAAAATGTTTATAATCAATATTAAAGAACTGATGTGAAGACTCAATGCAGAGCCTGCTGATCGTAAAGACATCCATGGTTTAGAAAGTGATACAGACAACTGAGGAATATTGTCTAGGTCTGCATCCCCATTAAATGGCAATGACTCCAGATGCTGGGCTCTCTTTGCAATTCTCTCATCATCTACCTGTTTCCCAAAGCCTTGCATGTGTTGTTATATTCCTGCAACAGAAGTTCTAACATAAAATGTAAGGTGCTAGGTAATATATAGCAAGAAAATCAGTGTTTCCTTCTACTAACTTTGCAGGATTATTACAGGTTTAAATGAGAAACAGAAAAGCCTTTCAGCTCCCATGTAGCGTATCTCTCTTCTATCATGTCAGTTTTAATTCTGACTTTCTAAGAAGTAGCTCCCCCCTAAAGGTAGGATGTGTTCTGATTGGAGTTCCTGCAGTTCATCCTGGCACAAGGAAGGAAGGAAGGAAGAGAAGCGAGAGGGTGTAAAGGAGGGAGGGAAAGGAAAAAGGAAGAAAGACAGGAATGAAGGAATGATAAGAAGATGAAAGGAAGAGAAAAAAAAAAGAAAAAGAAAGACAGAAATAAAGAATGAAAGAACAAAGGAAAGAGAGGAAGAAAGAAAGTGAAAGCAAAAGGAAGGAAGGAAGGAAAGAAGAGAGGGAGGGAGGAAGGAAGGGAGGAAGGGAGGGAGGAAGGGAAGGAGAAGGACGGGAGGAAGAGAAGGAGAAAGGAGGAAACTTTGGTTAGTTATAGATGTGTTTTGATTATGGTAATAATTTCACAGGTGTGTAATTTTCTCCACACTCATCCAGTGATATACATTAAATATCTACAGCTTTTGTGTGTCAACCAAGCCTGAATACAATGGTAAAGGTATCGAGTCCTGCTTTAAGATCCTGCACTTTCTGAGGCTGCTCTTCTGGGTTATTTGCCAGTATCACAGGTTCCGTAGACTCTGAACCTCGCACACCTTAGCGCTGCTGCAGGGTTCTAATGCTTCCTTGAAGTCTAGTGAAATTATTTATTTACTTTTGCTGTATAGCTTCTTCCTCTGAGGGCATGCACAGGAGTTCTTATAGAACATTTAGGTCTTCCTGAACCACTCCCACTGGTGTACAAAATTAAACTTACAAGCTCATCTGACTTGCCCCTCCTTGAAGCTCTTTGCTATCCTTCAATTTTCCCTCAAGGATACTCCATTCCTGGCTTCCTGCCCTGTGCCCTGCCCTGGCCAGCCCAGGGTTCTCTGCCTCTGCAAGTGGTCCCCAAACCCCTATGCTCCTCTTTTCCTCTAGACTTCTCAGTCTCAGAGGGTGGGGCTAAGAGTTTGAACCCTCAGTCCTTCCACACCCTTAATGTGGTGTCTAGATATCGTAGGTCCTTGAATCTCATTTACTGAGGTAAATTAAAATGTCTCATAAGCACTGATTTTTATTTATTTCTATTATATAAAAAAGTGATTGTGTATGAGTGGGTTGCCTCGCTTACCTCTGGTTTCATAAAAATCAAGCAAATTTTTACCTGATTATTTCCAGGAGTCAGGCTGATATTCTTTTACAGAACACTCACAACAATAATTGAATTGTATTTAACTTGGCTTTTAGAGTGCTTTTCACTGAATTAGAATCTAGTTTAAACTCCAATTTTAGACTTGGGTCAATCATGATAGATTAAGCATTTGAGCACATATAGTTTCTCACCAAAACATGAGCCAAAGAAATTTTAAGAATATTTATAATCTGAAGGATAATGTTTTTTTTTTCCAGAAACATTTTGAAAGAAACATCCAGAATAATGTATGACCATATATCAGGGTAACATGGCCTAGACAGCACGGCACGTTCCCAACCCTCACCTCATGGTTTCACTAAGTGTGTAGGATACATCACCCCTCACCTCACTCCACTGGCCACACCTTTCTTCTCAACCTTATATATTTTCAGTGTTTTTTGTTTTTTTTTTTAAATAGGTATGATCAAGAAGAGATGAGCATGTTCTTATAGAGAATATGATTTTGATTTTTCTTAGTATAAAACTTTCAAGAAACGCAAGTCAAAATAGAAAAGAAAGGAAAACACATTTACCATAATTATAATAAGTTTAAATTTTCTACTTCATCCTGCCTCCTCCCAAAAAGTTTGCAAAGAATGTACTGACATTGTAATAGTCACCGATATGGGTGGACCAGTTACTGTCACCTCTTTTTCACAAGAGGAATTCAGTGCAAAGAGGCAACGACTTTCTCAATGCCAAATGTCTGTTGACTCTCGAACTCAGTGAAATGGGTACATAGCTAGACAAATCAGCGACTTCAACACAAATATACCAGCACTGAATTTGCTGACATGGCATTAGAGAGACTGGTGCTCTATAAGTAAGACCTGAATACATCCCAGAGGAAATTATTTATCCAGAATGTGCTGGTCAGAGATTAACTGGGCAGTGTCCCAATATACCTGGGCCCTGAAGACGGTGTTGGCACCTCATGGCAGTGCAGAATCTACTGTGGTCCTGTGCCCCTTCCCACCCGCTGTGTGACAAGATTGGTGTTGGGCAGCAAGCCTAAAAGCCTAATTCCTTTTAGCGCTCTTGAACAACTCTTGACTTAGGAATGTTGCCTGTTAAAGAATGCACTTGTACTCTTCCTTCCTTCCTTTCCTTTCCTCTCCTTTTTTCCCCTTCTTTTCTTTTTTTTTAGTTTTGCAGTACTAGGAATTGAATCTAGGGGCATTCTACTCCTGAGCTACACACCAGGCTATTTTTTATTTTCTATTTTATTTTTTTTGGGGGGGGTGGTTCTGGGGATTGAACTCAGGGATGTTCTACCTCATAGCTACACCCCAGCCCCATTTTATTTTTATTTTGAAATCGGGTCTTGCTAGATTGATGAGAGTCTCACTATTTGTTGAGGCTGTCCTCAAACCTGCTATCCTCCTGATTTAGCCTTCCAAGTACTGAGGTTATAAGTGTTAGCCACCATGTCCTGCTTTTTTTTAATTTTGCAACAGCGTCTTGCAAAGTTGCTGAGGGTCTCGTTAAATTGCTGAGGGTCTTCCTAAGTTGCTGAGGCTGGCCTTGAACCTGGGATCCTTCTGTCTGGTGATCCAACTACTGGAAATACAGGTGTACACCACCATACCTGCCTGATGGAAATTTCTGGGCCATTAAAAAAAACCTTTCAAATCTTGGATACAGAAGTTTTTTGAGAGCCCAGGTGGATGACAGGCTTTGATTTTTAAGCAGAGGCCTCGTCCTCAGGGTTCACTGTGACCTGTTTTCTAAACTCCTGTGTATGAACTTCAGATACAGAATGTGGTGAATGCACTGATAGATCTTTGACCTTGAAAGACGACTTTTTTCTAAGGTCCCCAGACTTTCATACCCAAGCAAGGCTTCCTGGGAACTTGAACTTGAGAAAGACAAACATTTTTACTCTAGATGTTTCTATCCGAGGCTCGCTGCTTCCTTTCCCCTCTCTGCTGTTTGTGCGGGTCCTTCAGCCCGTAAGCTGCTGTGTTGCACCTCGTGCATTCAGTATGGCCCTCTCAGTACAGCCCTTAGCACAATATGAATGGATGTATTCTCCTGCCCTTATTTCTGAGAAAAAGACAGAGCAGAGCGACAGACCAGGAGCAATTGCAGGATGTGGAAACCAGGATGCTAAATACTAGCCAACTAATTTTTTTTTTGAAGAAACATTATCAAAAATCAACCTAAATTCAATTCTAATATTCAAGAGTAACTTATTTATTTTATTTTTATCGGTGCATAATAGTTTTACAGAAGAGTGGGTTTCATCCAAAAGTAATTTACTACTTTTTAAAGAAGCTAGAGCTAAGGGTGTTCAGGAGCCTAAACATTTATGGTTTTAAAAGTAATCTGTTCTGACAGTATTTGAATATTAGCAGGTAACAACATCAATGTGGCCATTTCTGATGTTAGGAAAACACAATTATTTTTGTAGTTGCTCGGAACATAGTATGCCGTCTTTGTTTGAAAATTGGATATGAAGCCACAAATCTGCCTTGTGGTAAATGAGGCAATCGTTCCAAATCACTTCACAGGAGTTGCATTTCGTGTTCTGCTTCATAAAATTATAAAATGAAAGTTATAAAATTAAAAACAGAGAAAATATCCTGTTACTAAATTAGGAGAATAAGAAATGAATGTTTTTTTTTACACCACTATTTTTCTACTAGTAAAGAAGTCACTTACTTGGAGGTGAGAGACAATAGTGACATAATTCTCTCTATTTCTATAATTTTTTTAAATGAACTTCAGAAAAAATTCTCATTGGGTATTAATGAATAAGTACATATGTCCCTTTCCTTTTAGCATTACTCAAATATTGAATGTGAAATCGAATAAAAGACTTTCCAGGTTTTATTTAAACAATCTGAAATTTTAGTAGAAATATAAAATGCAAAAAAAATCATAATACTGCTTCAGAAAGATAAATTTATAAGTGAAAATTTAACATCTGTCTAGCTTAAGACTAAAGATATAATAAATGGTGTATAAAATCAGAATGTTTGACAACTAATCTTAAATATTGACTTTAAACATGAGTGATGTTAAAATATGGGCATATTTAAAACATTGTTATCAAATGTCAATTCTTCTCTCATAAAGCAAAACCTTTACTAAACTATTTTGAGATAACTATAGATTTATATACATTTAGACATAATACAAAGAGTTTACATTTACCCTTTACCTAGTGGTGACATCTCCTACAATTCCATGACACTTAGGACCAAGTGGTCCTGCAGCAGGATGCAAATCTCTTACCAATACATTTTTATTTATTTTTTTGTAGTACTAGGAATTGAGTGTTCTCCTTTTGAGCTACACCCCCAGTCCTATTTTATTTTGAAATGGGGTCTCACTAAGTTCCCGAGGGCCTTGCTAAATTGTAGAGGCCGACCTCAAACCTGTAATCCTCCTGTCTCAGTCTCTCAAGTACTGGGATTACAGGTGTGGGTGCCTGGCTGCCTGGCTGCCCTTCTCAGTCCATGCCCACTCCTCCCGCCTCTCTCCTCAGGTCCCATTTCTTCACCCTGAACACCTCTTTTGAGTTCTCCATTTCTATCCCATTGTCTTTTCTAAGCTGGCACAGAAATGAGTTGATACCACACCTGGCTTCACTTTATTTTCCTAATAAGGTCGTCTTTTGTAGAGCAAAAGTTTTAAATTTTCATAAGGTCCCCCTCGTCCATTTTTCCTTTTTATGCATTGGTTTTTTATGTCAAGTTTATGAACTCTTTGTCTAGCCTTAGATCTAGAAGAATATCTCCTTTCTCTCCATCTAAACTACTAGTTTCACATTTAAGTGTGAGATCAATTTTACGTGTTGTAAACTGTGAGGTCTAGACGGAGGATTATGTTTTGCTGGTCTTGTTTCATTTATTGGAAACTTTAGACTTTAAATTTTTTTGGTACCATCATCAAAAATCAGCTGGACATACTTACTTTTGTCTACTTCTGAGTTCTGGATTCTGTTCATGCACTATGCTAAACTCTTCTTGAGGGTTAAATAATATCATGAAAAAAGTAGACTATGTACTGGTTCATTCCATTATAGTTGTTATACTAGAGCTTGAACCCAGGCACTTTCTATCTCTGAGCTATACCCTCAGTCCTATATTATTTTGTATTCTGATATAGTGTCTCACTAAATTGCTGAGGGTCTTTCTATGTTGCTGAGGCTGTCCTGGAATCTGCAATCCTCTGGTCTCATCCTCCCAAGTACTGGAATTACAGGCATGCAGTACCTTGCCCCAGTTGGTTAATTCCTTTTTATTTTTATAAAAGAGCAGGGACTTCCATGTGTTCGTCATATTCCACATCCTCCATCCCTGGAAGAGAGCCAAGCTCCACTGCATCTAAGAGACGTAGTAAGGACAGGTAAGAGTCTGGTGGGATGCGATGAGTCTCAAATGTGCTTCTTCCACTGCTGACTCCTCTGTGCTGCCCTTTCCCATTCACCAGCTAAGTAGGAATGCTCAACTTCCTCCAAGGAGACTGGAGCAGCAGGACACTGGGTTCCTGAAGGATTATGAGGAGCAGAGTCCTCTCCCAAGCAACCTCCATAGAGGTTGGGATTACAATGCTGGGATTAGAATGCTGGGATTACAAGCATGAGCCACCACGCCCGGCTTGTAAACTACTGCTTTAAGATCCAGAGGATGAGCCAGGTGTGGTGGCGCATGCTTGTAATCCTAGCATTTGGGAGGCTGAGACTGGAAGATCTGGGTTCGTGGACAGCCTCAGCTACCCAGTGAGGCACTCTGCAACTTAGTGAGACCCTGTTTCAAAAAATAAAGAATAAAAAATAGGGCTGGGGGTGTAGCTCGGAGGCGGAATGACCCTGGGTTCAATCCCCAGCACTGCAAAAAAAAATAATAATAAAATAAATAAATAAATAAATAAATAAATAAATAAATAAATAAATCCAGAGGATCTTTGCAACAGCGGTTTCCCTGGTTTTTTAATTCCTTTGTTCTCAATGCCTTGGCACTTCTCTTTGAAACATTACAATCGACCCTAAGAAGCCATTGGTTTTACTCAACATTAAACCTGAGTGATTGTCAGGTACAGATCCAAACAAAAAGGCCACTCACTAGCACTGGACCCTCAACCATGGGCGACAGCTGTCTGAGTCCTCTCCATCAAATTGGGGCGTGTTTTGGTTTCAGCAACAGATAGACCCCAATTGTGTACACAGTATGAGCTACAGACCCTCTGAAACTTCGCCCCTCCCAACCCCTCAATAATTCTCTCCCCTATAGTGGGAATGAGTCAGACACCCTCTCTAAGGCTCTCTACCAACTTGTAGTAGTAAGTAGTCTAAGTTTACATGACAACAGAATAGGTAAATATAATTCACTTTGCAATGAATAAAATAAAAAAATCCAATTAAAATATCTTGGCTCACTTGCCTGTAGAGTGTGACTGCAATGTGTGACGTCATCTGATCCTCTTGACTTGCAGGTGGAAAAGACCTGAAGTTTTTTTTTGTTTGTTTGTTTGTTTTTTTTCCTGATCTAGACACAGAGCTTGATATTTTAGATATAAACACATCACCAATACTGCAAGTCTCTGTGTTTTATATTTTTATTTTTTGATGTTGGGGATGGCACCCAGGGACATTCTACCTCCAAGCTATACCCTCTGCTCTTTTGCATTTTTTTTTGTTTGTTCTAAAACAGAGTCTCAGTTTACTCAAGACAAAACTGTTAGCCACCTCTTAATAACTGGGTACTTTGGCATTCAGGTGAGGATATTGCGGATTTCCCCCTGGATGTCAGATAGATGCAGGGCATCATTACTCACATTTGCTTTCTCAAATAGATAATATTTTTATTCAAAACTTCTGAAAAATAAAAGCATGATTGAGCTTAAATGCTATACAAAATACTTTGAGAAAGAACAAACTATATGTTAACTGAAAAATGTGGTAAAGTATTTTTTGCAAGCTATTTCTATTTTGTGTGCTTTCCTTAAAATCCATTTCTAAACACATCTAAACATAAACTGAGAAATCATATTTCTTTGTTTTTTTTATGTCTTTTTTTTTTTTTTTTTAGTTGCTTCGGCTGGCCTGAGATTTCTGTCCTTACGAAACCTCCTGCATCAGCCTCCACAGTAGTTGGGACTACAGGCAAGCGCTACCATTCCCAGCTAGAGAAATGAGTTATTTGATTAAGCTATCATTTAACACATAATTATCAAATTCTCTTGGAAGCATTATATAATATGCAAATACAGTGACTTAAGAAAAATAGAACATTTTATATGAGGAAATTTATATATTTCTTAGATGCAAGCTAATATAATTTAAAATACCATTTTTACTGTTATTAATAAAATTAGCTTCATATGGGAAAATAATTATGTGACTAACAATCATCTTTAGCTACAGAAAGAGTTGGTCATGGTATACACTCTAAATTTCCTACTTTCAGTCTAAAACAGTTTCTGATGTTCTACTTTGAAAAAGTCTTATTTTCACCTAACAGCAAAAGGAAAAGAGAATCTATGTTTTCAAAGTCACCTCTGGAATAAATACTTGGTAGTTGTAAACTTAATACTTCAAAAAGTTTAAATATAAAAATATTTAGATTGGATTGCCACCCTGCCTACTCATTTTTTCACAAAAGACTGCTTACTCAATACTTACTCCAAGGATAAAGAAAGAAAAAATATTAAAGCTTTAGAGAAAAATAAAAACCCATAAAATTCATATATGTGAGTTGTGTGTGGGTATAGAAATATCCTTGGTCAACATCTTTTCCAAACTGTATTCCATGTTGAGTTAAAAGTCATCTGTGTCCTACAATTCTACTTAACTATTTCTGGTAGTTGGGCTGCACTGCGCTGTGGCTATGAAGGCTGGAAACCAAAGTGGACAGGGTGACTCTCAGCTCTTCCTCGGCCCTCCTATCTGTAAGAGACCATCACGCACCTGCCAGCTCTGAGGCCTGTTACAGGCATCAAAAGACTGAGATTTAGAGCAATTACAAAAGGGCTTGGCACCTCCGAAGCTCCAGTAAGCACCGGCCGTTCATAACTTTCTAATTTAATACCCTCCTCCGGTCACAGTCTCCCTGTCTTCTGCCTTCTCACTGGAAATGACTCCTGTGACAGGGGCCGTACCCCTCACAAGGAGCTGACATGCAGCCTCACTCGTGGGTCTCCCCGCCAAACCAGGTGCTTTAGGAGGGCAAATAATGTTTTCATTTGCCATTCTGTATAATATCTTATATAATAGTATGTTAACCTGCAAATTAATGTATCAAAAATATATTACATGCAATCACAAATGCTAATAATTAGAATAGTGTGATATACTTATATTTCAATATATGCTAAATCATGTAATAAGACGTTATAGAATATATAAGAATATGTATTATTTCTTATTATAGTATGGGTCATTATTGCACAATATAATGTTGTATAATATATGTATCTTTTTCTTCATTTAACTGAAGTCACTATTCCTTCCTATTCTTGTTGTAACTTCCACACAGGAGAAAAAAACATAGGGCTCCGGGTCTATCTTTGGCAGGCTCTGCCATTCCATGCCATTTTGCTCTGAACAATTCATCATAATCCCTGGACATAGGTGCACGCTTGCCTGTATCTCTAGAAAGTAAGTCATTAAAGGGAGAGATTAAAGTTCATGTACCAAAGGACCTAGCACAATCCAACACACAGGAATAGAGGTGTGTGTGTGTGTGTGTGTGTGTGTGTGTGTGTGTGTGTGTGTGCAACATCTATGTGAAATTTGATTGAATGCCTGAACTAGTAATTGTTGCTCAGTTAATAGTGCATAAAAGAGTAATGCAAGTCTGGACCCAGACAGTCAATAAAGAAAAAAAGTAATAACTGTTGAGAGTTTCTTACCTGCAAAATAAATGGTCATGTTTGACAGGAGACACACCACCACCAATAGCCCGGCCTCACACACCGGAAGGCGGGCCAAGAAGTTCAGTGTGCCAGAAGGAGAGAACCAGCCATCGGTGAAAAGTCACAATTGCAACTGTGAGAGGAGAAGTCACCATGATGTTCCTAATACAGCATGGTGCTGTCCAAGGTTTGCTTAGCGGTAGGAGGTGTGCTGTATTGACATGTGTTTCTATCACTGTGGCTCAGATTTGGCACCTACATAAGAATTGAAAATTCCTGTTTTTGTCTAAAGGGAAACCTGAACTAAGTTACTTTCATCGGTCATGGGGTCCTGGGCTGTCCAGATGGCCATGCTGTCCCTGAGCACTGTCCATGGCTCCAGCACTTCTGGGTTTCCCTGAAAGGTTTCCTGAGGCCCGAGGACCACTTTGCTGGCAGCACTTAGCCTGGGATGCACCGAGGGTCCCATTTCTTGCCTTGAGTTGTCACATCTGTGTCAAGATGACCACACTGTGGCGTATTCACAAAGAGCTTTCTGGGGGATAGAATGGAGTCATATGGGGAGGGTTAAACGTGTTCCCCTAGATTTAACTGATCAAGTTAAAAGCCGTCAGCCTTTGGAGCTTCCACTTCTGGGTCAGCCCAGGACTCTGAGCCAGGATGACACAGGCTGGGGACCACTCTACACCTTCTGACTCTTTAACTCTCTAGCTTGTTTGTCTGGTTTGTTTGTTTCTCTTGAATTGAAAACTAAAGATATAATGGAACAATGCCTCTCTTTATTTAAGTTAATTTATTTTATTTTGAGAGTATTGAGGATTGGCCCTGGGCGAATTGTATTTCCAAATCTATTTCATTTTTTATTTGGAAACAGGGTCTCACGAGGTTGCTGAGAGTCTCTCACTAAATTGGGAAGGCTGGCCTTGAACCTCCTCCAATCCAATTCCACCAAATGTTGCAGAAGATTCTGGGTATTGCCAGGAGAATGTTGGAATGGATGACAGCTGTGTTGTCGGTGCCCTTTATGGAGGTCTGACAGGTTCTTTTCTCAGATTCAAATCCAACACTCAGCAGCTGTGAATTCAGAGGAGAAGAGTAGACAACACGTGTACTTGCACCAAGATTGGAGTAGAGGTCATGTTTTCCATGTCTGCATAATGTCTGGACTTAATCAAATCGGCAAATGCCACATCCTCCTGAGGGGTTGTTACATAAACTGTCCTAAAATTTCAAACCTGGAAAGGCTCAGACTCATCATCTGCTTTTTATTTTCCACTTTACACAAGCGAAATCTCAACCCAGTCAAGTCAAGAGACAAGCTCAAATCGTTAGCCAGTTTGCTTGTGGCAGAATTAAGAAACTAAATCTCTTGGCTATGTGTCCAAGGATGCTCAAAGTAAAGATGTTGCATCATAAAGAATGTCATGCGAAGAGCATTAATGGCATACCTAACTCGATAGTAGTAGA
Source organism: Graphiurus murinus (assembly GCA_004027655.1). Lineage (NCBI taxonomy): Eukaryota > Metazoa > Chordata > Mammalia > Rodentia > Gliridae > Graphiurus > Graphiurus murinus. The sequence goes on from PVLC010034159.1 coordinate 14,949, forward strand.
TCCTACCTAATAGGATTGAGGGGGAATCAAATGCCGGGGAAGATCTCAGGTCTTGCAGTTAACTTGTAATATTAATAATATAATAAAACTTCTTAAACCTCACTGGTATGTCAGGGCAGTAACAGCAGAGACTTTGATTCCTGTGCTGCTTACTGTCACATTCTCTACTGGTGAAATAGTTACCGAGACGACTACAGTCAAAACAGGATGGATGAATGAAGTGTTATATCTCGTTTACCTACATCTATTGTGTTATCCAGAATTAGTGACACATAAGATATATGAAACAGTAGTGTCTCTAAATCTTGTATTTCTGAAATCAGTATAGAAAGAGGACTTTTGATAATCAACATAGCCTGAATGGCAATCTCAAAATCACAAAACCAAATCGAGGTTAAAACATATCTCACAGAAAACAAGGAACATGGTTGTATGAGATTAATAGAGGACTTCAAAATATATGTATACATATTAATTCCTGAAAAGTAGCAAGTGACTTAATTTGGAGACCAAATCAACTTGGATTATGTAGGTGGAAATCCAGCGACAACTGTCCTTGGAAGAGATGGAAGAGAAGGCATGGACAGAAGTGTCCACGTGGAGATAGAGGTAAAGATGGGATACATGCAGGCCCCAAATAGTGGCAGCCACCAGGAAGTGGAGGAGGCAGGAAATATTTTCGCCAAGATTCTCCTGAGAGGTTACTTCTCAGCTGATACCATGATTTTGGACTTCAGCAAAGACACTCTGCTACTTTTAGCTACTCATTTGTGGCAATTGGTTACGTCACCCACAGGAAACAAATGTCATCACCAAGACGAAAAAAAAAAAAAAAAAAAAAAAAAACCACAATTGAAAAGTGTAAGTAGCAGGTATGAAAGAGCAGAAGCTTGTAGAAGACCTGGGAGACCCCGCTGACAGCCCCCAAAGCCAGCACTTTCCTTGATTTGATTGTGTTCAGGATCCAGTACAAGTTGAGCCCGATTTGAAATCTCTGAGTTACACCCCAAGAGCTGAAAGGGGCTAAGCTATAGGGATTCCTGTGGATAAGAATCACATGACTGTGTTTGCACAGCCCAAATTACAAACGCACAATAGAAAGGCCACCAAGAATGAGAGGCAGGAGGAATAACCAACTTAAGTCTCTGAAGGAACTAAGATATAAAATACTGCTTAAAGGCACAAAATAACAACGAGGACAGCATGGGATGAAATTAAAGAAAGAGGAGCTAAAAGTAATAATAAGCAAGCAACAAAAGTGGGTATGAAAATACAACTGAATGGAAGTAGTCAACTTGAAGGTATATGTAGAAACATTGTCCAGAAATTGCTCTAAAGAGAAATAAAAGCAGGAAATGTGAATGGATAAGAGGCCAGGTTGACATAGGAGGTGTAATGGTTTGGGTATAGAATGTGCCCCTACCCCTCGCAGAGACAAGGTAGCAATGTTGGAAGGTTGGCTTGGTTGCTAAAGAGGAGCCCAGGGCATGTGGCTTTGGGGGTTTTGCAGCCTTCCTCCTCCCCCCGCTCTCTCCTGTGTCCAGACTGCATGTCACGAGAGGGAAGCCTTCTGTTCTCTCTCCCTCTGCTTCCTGTCACCATTCCCTGAGAGTTAAAATCCCAGGCCTCACATGGATGGAATTGAACCCAAAATTTCCAAGGAAATTATAAGCAAATAAATCTTCCTTTCTCTAAGTTGTGTTGTCAGTCATTTGGGATTATAGCAAAGGAAATGTTTACCCAAGCAGTAGATTGTCTACTATATGGCTAAGAGAATGTTCCAGAAAGAGAGGAGAGGGTGAGTGGCAAAGAAACCCTATTTAAAAGGATAAGAATTGAACAGTTTTTTACATCTTAATCAAGATGTGTGTCTAAAGATAGAAAACAGCATAGCTGCATCAGGCTAACCAAAAATAAGTTAAGTTGTAGACATGGTGTGATGAATTCACAGAATATTAGGGAGGATGAAGGAGAAGGGAGAGAACCTTAGCAAGAGAGCCACAACTGCATCAAAATGTGAATGGACATCATGGCATAGCATAACTGGGTATTAAAAGTGGTCCTGGAAGGGTTGGTCATTATCGTGGGAACTGAATTGAACTCGTTTCTTAAATCATGCTGTACCTCAAAATAGATTTTGTTACATTGACGAATTTAGTATAAAGATAACATGTTAAATATATTTTTAAAAAATAGGCCAGTATTATTTCAAACATAGGGGGGAGAAATAGTACTTAAACTTTACCAGGTCTGGACCATAATTAAATTACACTGAAATGAAAGTCTTTGCTCAAAGGTACCACAAGAGAGATAAAAATAATTCCCCAAATAAAAGAGATATTTGCAATAATTTTCACAGATATGAATTACTCATTTGTGAATGTGCCACAACCATATTTATTCATCTCTTCTCAGTTGGAAAATGTATTAATAAATTGTGTCATATCCATAATGAATAGTATACATGAATAAAATTATTGAATATTAGATACAAAATATGAATGAAACTATTATGAAAATCTATGCAGACCATATTGTTTTATATGATTTCAAAAGAAAACTAAATATTTATTATTTATGTATTATAAAAGTACAATAAACATAAAGTTCATTTGAGTGAAAATCTTGAGGTTTTATATAAGTAAGGGATTAGGTTTAGAAAAAACATGGATTTCTTATATTTGATAAAAAATGAAGTAATTTTGAACTACAATTTTTAAATGTATTTTCTTCTTTAAAAATTAACTCAAAATAT
>PVLC010034160.1:0-17054 GCA_004027655.1 Graphiurus murinus
AGGCTAGCTTTCCTGACCAATTGGAGCTCAGATACGAGTCAAGTCCTGATTGGCCAGAAGCAGACATATAAGCCTCTGTTCTGGGTCTGGGCCGCCGCCATTACCCGCATGAAGATAAGCAATCCTGAGTAAAGCTTCTCGCAGAAGGAACCTGGTTGTCGTGTGTTTTTCTCCGCTGGACGGATACAAGCGCGCGACAAGTGAGGCCCTCAACAACTTAGACCCTGTTTCAAAATTTAAAAAACAAAGCCAGGTGTGGTGCACACCTGTAATCCCAGTACTTGAGAAGCTGAGACAGAAGGATCGTAGGTTCGAGGACAGCCTCAGCAAGTAGTAACACTCATCAATCTAGTGAGACCCTGTTTCAAAATAAAAATAAAAGGGGCTGGGGGTATAGCTCAGGGGTAGAATGTCCCTGGGTTCAATCCCCAGTACCACATAAACACACACACACACACACACACACACACACACACACACACACACAGAAAAGGTTTATTTTTTTTCTATAATCCCACACTTGTAATCCCAGTACTTGGGAGGCTGAGACCAGAGGATCCATGTTCGTGGCCAGCCTCAGCTACTTAGTGAGGCCCTCCGCAACTTAGTGAGACCCTGTTTCAAAATAAAGAATAAAAACTAGGGCTGGGGGTGTAGCTCAGAGGTAGAATGCCCCTGGGTTCAATCCCCAGTAACACACACAAAAAAGTATTAGATATAGCCGAGCATGGTGATGCACGCTTGTAATCCCAGTACTCAGAGGTTGAGAGGATCGCAGGTTCTTGGCCAGCTTCAGCTACTTAGTGAGGCCCTCCACAACTTAGTGAGACCCTGTTTCAAAATGAAAAATAAAAAATAGGGCTGGGGAAATAGCTCGGAGGTAGAATGCCCCTGAGTTCAATCTCCAGTACTGCAAAAAAAAAGTACAAGATATGATTTTGATGGCACTCTCCCCAAGGATACCAGTGTGCCCTTCCCCAGGCAACTCTGACCCAGGACCGCCAAGGCCACATCTCAAGTTGAAGGCAAGTGCCTGCCTCCAGGCCTATGTAGTCCCCCCTCTCCTGGACGCCAGGGGAGAGGCCAGCACTCTTCTCTGAGAGAAGGGTCACAGGCCCCTTGGTTCCCAGGCCCCTGGTGCCGCTGGAGGGACCGGCAGAGCCTCGCCTGGAAGCCCCCCTTCCATGTGGGGTGTGGGGGTGCTCTTGTGAAAAGAGGGTCTGCAGAGCAGCGGGGCTGGCAGGCACGTCTGCGAGGGTCCAGCTGTCCTTCATCAGGGGACTATGCGTGGGACTGTGCGTGGGGCTGTGCGTGGGGCTGGCGGGGGGTGGGAGGGCGAGTGCATAACTGAGCGAGCGGGCAAGCAACTCTGTTTCCTGAGAAACGCCAGGGTGTGATGTGTCCCTGGGGTCTCTCCATGGGGGTGGGGGTGCCATGAGCACCTCCTTTGGAGTCCAGTCTTTGTCCTCCATCCTGCTTTGGGGACTGCCCCGTGTCACTGTGGGGACAGAGCTCTGGAGGCCAGCTCTGCTGTCTGGGGCCGTGGGAAACACACGGCTGAATTTGGGCGCGTGGTCAGGAACCCCAGGAGCAGGCACCTGCCCAGGGTCCCGAGCGATGCCGTGGGCAGAGCAACCTGCTGCTTCTCTCCCGGACCCTGTCTCGGGTGAAGGACGTCGCAGACACTGGCAGGCCCCTCAGCCCACACCGACACTGCAAGGAGAGCTGGGTCTGGATCCCAAACAGAAGAGGGGGGGCTAGTTAACAATCTCCTCTCCCCTGAGTTTGGGGAAGCCAGTCAAAGTTCATGGCTCTTTCGGAAGGCAACCCTGGCTTGAAGAAACCTGCGTCTGTGGGCCCAAGGGTGACGTCAGGCGCAGTGTCACTCCTGTGCGGGGCCACAGTGTCACTCCTGTCCTGGTCGGCGCTGGCTGCAGAAGCAGAGCGCCCGGGCCTGCACTCACACGACAGTCTTCCCTCACGGCCCTGGAGGCTGAGGTCTGCGGCAGGGTGCCGTTCTCCTGGGCCTAGAGATGCCATCTTCTGTGTCCTCATAGGTTTATCCCTGTGTGTCTCCCCCAATCCCCTTATGAGGATACTAGCCCTATTGGATTAGAGCCTGCCTTCAGGACCTCATTTAACCCTAATGATCTCTGTAAAGATCCTAGCTCTAGCCGGGCGTGGTGGCGCACGCTTGTAATCCCAGCATTCGGGAGGCTGAGACCAGAGGATCCGGGTTCGCGGCCAGCCTCAGCTACCTAGTGAGGCACTCCGCAACGTAGTGAGACTCGGTTTCAAAATAAAGAATAAAAAATAGGGCTGGGGGTATAACTCGAAGGTAGAATGCCCCTGAGTTCAACCCCCAGTACCGCAAAAAAAAAAAAAATCCTAGCTCTGGATGCATGTGGTGGCGCATGCCTGTGATCCCAGAACTTGGGAGGCTGAGACAGGAGGATCACAGATTCGAGGCCAACCTCAGCAATTAAGCGAGGCCCTCAGCAACCTAGTGAGACCCTTTTTCAAAGTAAAAAATAAACACCAGGCATGGTGGCATGCTCTTGTAGTCCCAATTCTTAGGAGGCTAAGACAGGTGGACCACAGTTTTCAGGCCAACCTCAGCTACTTAGTGAGGCCCTCTGCAACTTATTGAGACCCTGTTTCAAAGTAAAGAATAAAATATAGGGCTGGAAGCCGGGCGTGGTGACGCACGCTTATAATCCCAGCATTTGCGAGGCTGAGACCGGAGGATCCGGGTTCGTGGCCAGCCTCAGCTACCTAGTGAGGCACTCCGCAACTTGGTGAGACCCTATTTCAAAATAAAGAATAAAAAATAGGACTGAGGGGTGTGGCTCAGAGTTAGAATGCCCCTGAGTTCAATCCCCGGTAACACACACACCAAGTGAGGGGGGTGTCATGGACTTAACGTCTGCCTGCTCCCAAAGTTCACTTGCTTCTGCCCGACCCCGGGCAGTGTTTGGAGATGGCCCTCAGAAGAGGTGACGGCGGGCGAGCCTCGGGCTGGGTTGTGCTTGTGTGCAAGCCAGGAGGAGAGCCGCCCAGCGCCTGGCTCAGCGCGCCTGGCCTTCCAGCCTCTCGACCCCGAGGACCTGGCTTCCGTCTAACCCTCCTCTGTGTATCCATGGCAGCACATTAAGGCAGTGACACCGGGGAGAACAAGAAAGCCGCATTTCCCTGGGCCGGGGAGCCCCGGAGGCTGTCAGACCCCAAGCCGGTAGGTAGCCGGTGGCGCCCAGGAGTCCTGCCTGTGAGGAGAGCCAGGCGGCCCGGCCCAGAGGCCCTGGGAGCGGGCTCGGCAGCTCTGGACGGGCTGAGCCTGGCGCCTCTCGCCTCCTCGGGTGGCTGGGGAACGCCCGGGCAAGGTCAGCGGGCTCAGCGGGGGCCACGCGGTGGCCGGCCAGCCAGCGTCTCCAGAGGTGGCCGAGGTGCTCATTCCGCAGACTCCCCGCTGCCGGTGATGGGCCGGTGTGCACGTCAGCGCCTGGCTTCGCCCCGGTCAGCCAGGACCCCTCGGCCATCAGCACCCTGGCCACTTGTTCATGGAGAGCTGGGACAGGTGTGGGGTGGGGACACTGCCCTGCCCTCACTCCCATGCCGTCCAGAGGCTCAGGGCTCAGGGAGGTGCTTCTGGCTGGGCAGCTTCGAGGATTCGAGTTGGCCAGCAGAGGTGGCCCCACCACAGGCAGAGCCACGGGTGTGGGTGTGGACTGAGCCCTGAGCCCGAGGTCGGCGGGCCCGCGTCCTGGGTCCAGGACCACGGCACCAGTTCTAGCAAGGCCTGTGATGTGGGGGCTTTCATCCTGGAAAAGTCTCTGCCTGCTGCTTTTTCTTTTTTCTTTTTCTTTTTTTTTTTTTTTTTTTTTTTTTTTTTTTTTTTTTTTTTTTTTTTTTTTTTTTTTTTTTTTTTTTTTGGTACTGGAGATTGAACCCAGGGGCATTCTACCTCCAAGCTACACCTCTAGCTCTATTTTATTTCGTACTTTGCAACAGGGCCTCGCTAAGCTAATGAGGCTGTCCTCAAACTTGCAATCCCCTGTCTCAGCCTCCCAAGTACTGGGATCACAGGTGTGGGCCCCTGTGCCTCGTCAAGAGCCACTTTCTTTACTCCCTGCCCCCTTTTTTGTAACCCTCAGCCCCCATTTTTGTGTGTAGTACTGAGATTGAAACAAGGGGCAGTCTACCTCTGAGCTACACCCCCAGCCCTATTTTATTTTTATTTATTTATTTATTTTTTGTGTGGTACTGGGGATCGAACTCGGGCAGTCTACCTCCAAGCTACACTCCCAGTCCTATTTTATATTCTTTGTTTGGAAACCAGGTCTCACTAAGTTGAGCAGAGCCTCACTAAGTAACTGAGGATTGAACCCAGGGACATTCTACCTCCGAGCTATACCCCCAGCCCTATTTTTTATTCTTTATTTTGAAACAGGGTCTCACTAAGTTGCGGAGTGCCTCACTAGGTAGCTGAGGCTGGCCACGAACCCGGATCCTCTGGTCTCAGCCTCCCGAATGCTGGGATTACAAGCGTGCGCCACCACGCCCGGCCCCCAGCCCTATTTTTTATTCTTTATTTTGAAACCGAGTCTCACTGAGTTGCAGAGTGTCTCACTAGGTAGCTGAGGCTGGCCACGAACCCAGATCCTCCGGTCTCAGCCTCCCGAATGCTGGGATTACAAGCGTGCGCCACCACGCCCGGCTCCCTCTGACGTTTTGACGGTTTTAGTCTATGAAATAAACCTCCAGTAGACGGATGAGCAGGGGAGAGAACACGCGTTTATTACGTGCCCCGGCACAGGAGGTGCACACTCAGGACAAGCGTGTGCCTCCTGAGGGTGCAACCCTGGGAACAGGGGCTTGGGATTCTGGGGGAGGGGGGTGCAGAGGGAGCTGGTCATCTGCAGATACAGCCACCTGTGGTCGCCTCTGCCTGGCCATGTGTCGGGCCTGTGGCAGGCTCCTTCCCAGACAAAGGAGGTGGGCATCAGCAGGAGAGCCTCCGCCTGCACCTGCCGTTTGCTGGTGTGGATAGGTGCAAATCTGTTTTAAAGAGGCAGCCTCTCAGAACCTCCCCTGTGGCCGCAGGGGTCTGCGACTTCTCCAGTAGCCATTTTGAAATATGCCAAAAAACAACAACACACAACTGCATTTCAGGGTGGCAGACTTTGGTGTCCCGCACCCTAAAACCTAAACCAATAAGCACTCATGATCTCACAGCTGCTCTGGATCAGAAATTGACTGGCGGCCCCAGGCCCACGGGCTGCCCAGGTCTCTTGGGACAGGGCCATGTGTCTCAAGAAGGCCGGACCAGGGCACTGCATTCGGAGCCCTCTGCTCTGGTCACAGCCCTGGACCTGGGTGCACGGGCCTCTTCCTGGGGCTGCCCCAGAGCATGACAACTGGCTTCTGTGAGGGTGAGAACAGGGCCAAGACGTCTCTTACAACGCCAAAGGCGAGGCTGATTACTGGACAGGGGCGGCAGGACTGAGCAAAGGTCCCTCAGTCCAAGGAGCATTTTCCTCGGCCTGTAAGGACAGAACCGGCCACCAGAGGGCACTCTGGCCCTTCCGAAAGGCTTGCAGTAACCAGGATCTCCACCCAGGGAGGGTTCCCTGGGCCAGACAGATGTCTGTGGGCTAGACAGCTGCAGCCTGGGTCGCTTGTCAAGAGTCCATCCAGAGTGCTGAGAATAGCAGGACCTAGCCAAACGGCCCAAGGCTCAGAGAGCTCTGGCACACACAGGTGAGTGCCACACCAGCCTGCAGCCCTGGGCCGGGGTCTCGGGGTCTGGCGGTGGGAAGCGAGCCCCAGCCGGGGAGCCCCGTGGAGAGCTGACCGTGGGCACCGGGAGTGCCTGGCCCCCGGAGCCGGCCCCACCTCTAGCAGGCCACCGCTTCCCTGAGCACAGAGTTGGGCTGAGCATCCTCCCACCCCCCGCCCCCGTCCCTGCGGTGGGCCCCCACCCCTCCCACGCCCTGCTGTAGAGGAGATGTCCCCACATCCCCTCCTCACTTCTGCCCAGGCAGCACGGCAGTGCGGCTGTGGCGCTGGCACTGGCGCTGCACCACCCCCAGGAGTCCTGCGGAACCGCCCAAGGCAAGTGCGCGTGGGAGTCAAGGGGAAAGCCAACGGGTAGCTTGACAGAAAAGACAAATATCAGCTTGGCGTGGCGGCACCTCCTTGTATTCCCAGTACTTGGGAGGCCGAGACAGGAGGATGGCAGTTCCGCAGCCAGCCTCAGCGACTTACTGAGACATCATAACAACGGCCAGCCTCCCTAAGTGTGGGGTGTGCTTTCCTGGCAGCCATGTTCCAGGAAGGATCCCTCTGTAGAAATTTGGTCCTGACTCCTGCCCCAGACCGCTTGCCCCACCTCTGGGAGAACCCTGTGGACTTTATGGCCTCCGGGTGCAGATCTGCAGACCCGGCCATTTGTGCGCCTCTGGGGAGCCAGCTCTGCGGGACAGTGGGGCGCGCGGGAGGGGCTTTGGGGTCGGCCTCTCACTCCCGCTCTCCACAGCGAGCGGCTGCCCCCTCAGCAAGTTGCCTGCTCCCTGGGGTCCTCTTGGTGGAGAGCAGTGCCCACCCCATGCGAGGCGGGACCCTTCCACTCCCCACTCTGCAGGCAAACGCTGCCTCCCGAGGCCCCTACACCACAGGAAGCAAACACACAGCAAACATGTTGGGGGAAAGAAAAACAACAGGTGCTAAGTGTGGCAACGGTGGCCCCCCCCACAGGTTAAACACGGACTCGCCCACCGTGTCACGGGGCTCCACTCCCCGGCACCTCCCCGAGAGGCCAGACAGCAGCACGAGTGGCCGCAGCAGCCAGATGCGTCAGAGGGGTGACCACGGGCGTCCACCACGCAGTGCCCAGGATTCTGCCGCAGGGAGTGAAGCCCCCACACTCGTTTTGCCATGGATGAACCCTGAAACCAGAGGACACGGTGCATGGCTCCACCTAGGAAAAGGTGCAGGCAACGCAAATCCATCGAGACAAAGTAGATTTGTGGTCACTCAGGCTCAAAAGAGGTGAACAGTAGGGGGACTGCTGAGTGCAGGGGGGCCTCTGCTTGGGGCTAGGAAGTGTGTTGTCATTAGGTAAAGGCTCAAGTTGCACAACATTGTGAGTGCAAAACACACCACCGAATGGTTCCCTTGCACATGGTTAATTTCATGTTCTGTGGATTTCATCTCAATATAATAAAAAAAAAAATGAGCCGAGGGTGGTGGTACACACGTGTCATTCCAATACTTGGGAGGGTGAGACAAGAGGATCACAGGTTCGAGGCCAGCCCCAGCAACTTAGTGAGCCCCTGTTTCAAAATAAAGAATAAAAAATAGGGCTGGGAGTGTACCTTGGGGGTAGAATGCCCTTAGACTCAATCCCTAGTACAAAAACATTAAAAAATTAAATATGGCTGTCTGGGAGTGTAGCTCAGAGGTAAAAATAAATACCTCTGGGTTCAATCCCCAGTACCACAAATAAGAGAAAATAAAAAATATAGATCAAGCCAGTTATATCTGCCTGATGTTCAGCTGCCCGGGGGTCCCCGGGAAACCAGCCCCACTACCCTCAGACAGGCCAGTGTCCTCTGAGTCTCCCCCAGCGCCCCCCCCCACCTGCATCCACCTGCAGCCCCTTCCTCCCTTCCTCTCCATCTCATCTGCCCTCCACCACATGCAGCCCCTTCTTTTTTTTTTTTTTTTTGCGGTACTGGGGATGGAACCCAGAGGCATTCTACCTCCGAGCTATACCCCCAGCCCTATTTTTTATTCTTTATTTTGCAACAGGGTCTCACTAAGTTGCAGAGTGCCTCACTAGGTAGCTGAGGCTGGCCGTGAACCCAGATCCTCCGGTCTCAGCTTCCCAAATGCTGGGATTACAAGCTGTCCCACAGATACAGCCCCTTCTGACTCCTGAGCATTGTCCCCCCCCACCCCAAGAGGCGACCCTGCTGGCCTGCCTCAGAAATCCATGTGGCTAGCTGGGCGTGGTGGCACATGCCTGTAATCCCAGTACTTGGGAGGCTGAGACAGGAGGATTGCAGGTTGGAGGACAGCTTCAGCAAATAGACTCTCATCAACCTTGCCAGATTCTGTTTCCAAATAAAAATAAAGTAGGGCTGGGGGTGTAGCTCAGAAGTAGAATGCCCCTGGGCTCAATCCCCAGTGCCACCAAAAAATGAATAGAAAAGGAGGAAAGAAAGGAAAAAAAAGGAGGAATGAAAGCAATCCTTGTGGCTCCCACAGAGGCAGCCTCTGCGCAGGCCCTCCCACCTCTGCCAGGCACCCCTGCCCTTGGCCTGATGCTGGGGGTCCCTCCTCCCGTCTCCAGAAGCCCTCCACCTCGAAAGCAGGCCCTTGGCTCCAACGATGCTGTTTTCCCCCACGCTGGCTGGGGACCAACTTCCCCTGACGCTGCCCCCTCTCCGCTCTGGCTCCTCCTGACCCCCTGGTTGGCCGGCTAGGAAGGGCAGTCTGGAGGGATCTCAGTCTGCATGCCCATGTTCAGAGTAGGTCCAGTGCCACCTTCTGGGCTGAGGGCTCCCCAACTTGCTAGTCCCCTCTCGCCAGCTGGGGGTGTCCTGTGCCCTGCAGCAGTGTGCCATGCCCCCAGGGAGTAAACCTCTTATTTTATTGTTTTGGGGGGGTGCTGGGGATTGAACCCAACTGAGGTACACCCCCAACCCTTTTTTATTTTTGAGAAAGGGCCTTACTAAGTTGCTGAGGCTGGCCTCAAACCTGTGATCCTCCTGTCTCAGCCTCCCAAGTACTGGGATTAGGAGCATGCATCACCGTGCCCAGGAGGGGTTAACCTCTTTATGAGCCTAGTGGCCAGAGGGAGAGTTGGGCGGAAACTGAGGGGCAGCAGCTGTTCTGGCTCAGTGCATCCCAGCCCGAGTCCCCTCAGTCCCCAGCACACAGGAGTGCTGGCTCCTGCTAGGGAGATCCGCCCAGGTATCCGCGTCGCATATGTGAGGGTCTCTCTGGGCAGCCCATGCTCCCCATGCGGCTGGGCTGTGACCTCACGGAAGGAGGCTGGCCCTGGCTGGGTGCTCAGCAGTCTCTGGCGGTCCATCTCTTGGACCATCTCTGCCTGTGCTCAGCGGGGTGGTTGTGTGCAGCCAGAGGCCCTGCTGCCTGCTCCTGCCTCTGTTACCCGCTTCTCATCCTCAGTTCTTTCTTGCTCAGCAAACTGGGGGGAGGGCTCCCTAGATCAGCGGATCCCAGCTCCCTCCTCCTGGGATGGCTCCAGGGTCATGAGGGAGACCTTGGAAATTTAGCCAAAGCCCACTTTCTCCCCAGCCATCCCCACCCAAAATGCAGAGGCCAGGAAGACAGTTTGCAGCTGCCCTATAAGGTGCTGCAGGGGAAATCCTGTCATCTCTGCCCCAACCTGCAGGCCATACCTCTACTGAGATCTCCCGGCCACAGACAGAGCAGCCCAGCCTCTGACACACCCTCGGTCCCCACACTCCAGTCCCTGATGCCCCAAGTGCTAGGGAACACTGTGCCCTGGAGGCTGGGCCCACAGAAACAGGCCCAAGGAGCCAGGCTTAGATCACCCCACTCCCTGCCTCCAGAAACCGACAGTGCGCCTGATGCTTTTCTGCCATTCTCTGACCATTGAAAGGCTTCTATTCCTGAATGACTTTGGGGTGTGCACTCGGTACTGGGGACTGAACCCAGGACCTTGTGCATGCTAGGCAAGTGCTATACCACTGGGCTACACCCCAGCCCTGAAAGCCATTCTTAAAGCCTTTCTGTGGTTAGAAGGCGGGTCCTAGCCGGGCATGGTGGCGCAGGCTTGTAATCCCAGCATTCAGGAGGCTGAGATCGGAGGATCCGGGTTCGCGGCCAGCCTCAGCTACCTAGTGAGGCACTCTGCAACTTGGTAAGACTCGGTTTCAAAATAAAGAATAAAAATAGGGCTGGGGGTATAGCTCAGAGGTAGAATGCCCCTGAGTTCAATCCCCAGTACCGCAAAAAAAAAAAAAAAGGCGGGTCCTAAGAGAGAGCTCAAGCTGGCTTTGCAGAGAGCCCTGAATCCCTCAGCCCCTTGTGGGTCCAGGAGAGGTTGGGCCTCACCTGATTATAATGGCTGCAGACCACTTTCTCTGGGCTTCCTGGGTGTTTGCAATTGACTCTTCTGCCCTGAGACCCGCAGATCCGCCCCACCCCAGGGACCCATCACCTGCAGACCCTCCTGGCAAGCAGGCCGGGGAGTCCCAGGGTGCACTCCCCACAGGCGGTGTAGCCTCCCTGCCCAGGTGCTTGGCAGGGGGGGAAGGGGAAGAAGGACGAGGAGGGAAGGGAGGGCATCGCCCAGGATCCCAGGATCCGCTCAGCTTCCCTGCCGGCTCTGGCCATGTCCAGGCGTCTCCAAGCCCCAGTCCCCTGGGCAGGCAGTGATCATCAGCTTCATTTGTGCTGAGAGGGGAGGGAGGGGTTCTCTGCACACTAAGGGTTCCCGAAGAAACAGTCATTGTTCTTAGTGTGTTCCCTGCTTGTCCCTGCCACACCGCAGAAGGAGGGAGCCTGGCTGCGGAGGAGCTGGGGGGCAGAGGGAGAGGCGGTGGTCTCGGTGACCTGGGATGGGAGGGGCCCCGCTGGGCCGGCCTCCTCCCCCACCCTGAAGCCCTGCCAGGCGCCACTAGCCTGGCTGCCCACAGGATTTCCGCTGGTCGGCTCGGGCCACCTCAGGGCACACTGGGGGGGGGGGGGGGACGAGGAAGGGTTAAGCAGGGCGGGCATACACGGGCTCCAAGGGTAGGAGAGGGTTAATCCAGGGGAACTACCCTGGGGCTGGAGGGTTGAGCCCTGCGGGGGGCAGAGGGTTAAGCCAGCGGGCAGAGAGTGCACCTGGAGAAGGTTAAGCCCGGTGCGGGCTGCTCCGGGATGCGGGGATTCAGCTGCGAGCGGGGAGGGGCAGGAGGGTTAAACCCAGCGAGGACTGCACGGGGAGGAGAGGGTTAAGCCGGGTGCTGGCTGCGCGGGGGCGCGAGGGTTAAGCCCGGCGGGGGCAGGCCGGGGGCAGCGGCGGCCGCCCAGACTTCCCGGACGCGCCTGGCGCCGCCGCTGCCGCCGGCCTCCGGGGACGCCGCCGACTGCCCGCGGACGGCTCCGCCTGCCAACGCCCCCTCCCGTCGCCGCCCCCGGCTCCTCTGCGCTGTCAACCGCGGTGGCAACGCCGTCGCTGTCGCTCAGCGCGGCGCCCAGGAGCCACGCAGGCCGGTCCCTGGGAGGCGACAAGGTCGTCCCGCAGGGCTGAGTCTGTCTGACCCCATATCAGACCGGGCGATAACCGGCCAGGTCGGCAGTGGAGGGGGGCAGTGGAGGGGGGCGGGCGGGCCGGCGATCGCACTTGTTTAACCCTCCCAGGAACCTCACGAGGCACCGCAGGTAGGGGGCTTGCTCCCTGGTGGCCTGGCCCAGCTCTGACCTGCCCACCCTCAGCCGGCCCACTGAGGCTGGGGACCTTGGAGGTATGCCTCGCCGACGCCGCCTGCCCACTGGCAGCAGTGGGGGTGCCTAATGGAATGCCGGAAAGAGGCTCCAAAACGCCCTTGGAGTGGGCGAGTGTTACCCTGAAAAGTGGGCTCAATAGCCTGGGGTGGTGGTGCACACTTGTAATCCCAGTACTTGAGAGGCTGAGACAGGAGGATTGCAGGTTTGCAGCCAGCCTCAGCAACTTAGTGAGGCCCTCCACGTTTCAAAATAAAGAAAGTTAAAAAATAGGGCTGGGGGTGTAGCTCAGAGGTAGAACACCCCTGGGTTCCATCCCCAGTACCTCAAAAAAAAAAGTGTGCTCGAGCTCCTGAGGCTGCCCTGTGACAGGCACTGTAAAAACACAGGGATTCACAGAGAAGCAAAGGGCAGTGGTGGCGTGCCCAGGGCAGTGTGTCCAGTTCATTGTCTGGGTACTGGAGTGCACACCTGCCCGTCCCCACCATATGCGCCCTCCACACCTCAGCCCCGGGCAGGATGTGGGGGGCGGCCGGGTCTCCCTGCCCCTGCCCCATGCTCCCCTCCAGGACCTCAACAAGGAGACCGCCCGGCCTCCCAGTCACCCTCCCTTTAGAGGAAGGCAGGAGTCTCCCTCCAGCCTCCCTCTCCTGGCGACCACCTGCTCCGCTCCCTCATCTATCACCGTGAACTGTGCTTCACCATAAAATTACTCATCCTTGGCCGGTGATAAATGAAACCAGTCTGGAGGCGACCACGCAGAGTGGGGGTGGGGGCTCCCCACTCAGGGGTTCCGGGCCGGGGGAGGGAAGCCCAGGTGAACTGCCCTCCTGCCACTGCACAGCCCGGCTGGGGCCCTGCTGGGGGTGGCCTTGGGGAGTCTGCTGAGCTGTCCCCAGGGCTTCTGTGTGTGTCTGCTCCTGGGGGCCAGGCCTTGCAGGGAGGCTGGCGGGAGGCAGGACGCACAGCTGCAGGGGGGGGTCCTCTGGAGGGGAGCAGGCAGCTCGGACACACCGGTGGGGCCACGGTGACCTGTAACTGCAGGGGAGCAGGGCAGAGCAGCCCTTGGCAGCTTCCGGAGTCCACGAGCCCCTGCCCTCCACCTGGCGCCTCTGGACCTTAAGGGGTCCGGCGATCAGGTAGCCTCGAGCCCCAGCATGGCCCAGGCCGCAGGCCAGCGCCCAGGGGCCCCTGTGGGTCCTACCGGATCCCCTACTCTCTTCCTCTTTTAGCGGAGGAATCTCTGACCAAGGCCGCCTGAGCCCAGGCCTGGAGCAGAGATGAGACCCCTTCAGGGCTCACATCCAATTAGGAAGACAGGATTCCTGTGAGAGCCAGAATGTCGAGTTCTGGAAGAGTTCAGCTCAGGGAACTGGACGCGTTCTGCCTGCAGGGGTGGGAGGGCGGGCAGGAAGGCTTCCTGGAGGAAGCAGCACTGGAAATCATCATCAAGGGCTGGGCATGGTGGTGCACGCTGGCAATCCCAGTACTTGGGAGGCTGACACAGGAGGATCGCAGGTTTGAGGACAGTCTCAGCAAGTAGTGAGACTCGTCAACCCAGTGAGACCCTGTTTCCAAACAAAAATAAAATAGGGCTGGGTGTGTGGCTTGGAGGTAGAACGCCCCTGGGTTCAATCCCCAGTGCCACAAAAAAGAAAGAAAAAGAGAGAGAGAGAAATTGTCATCAAGGATGCACTGGGTTAGGTCAGGGGACCAAGGTGCTGCTCCGGGGTGCAGGCTTGGAAGGCGGTCTGCAGCACCACGTGCTGGGCGGGGCCTCCCTCTTCACCCTCTGTGCAGGAAGAAAGGCTAGGAAGCCGCCAGGCTGGACTCCAGTCCCTGCCCGCTCAGCCCCCCTCAACCCCTCCCTGGGCGGCCTTCCGAAGGTCCCAGCCCTACGCACGAGGCCTCGCTGAGGTAGGCCAGCCGTGCTGCGCAGCCCAGGCACATTTATTTCGAGAAACTTCTCTGTGCCGAGCCCTGCTCCCGGTGCACGGCAACTGAGCACGCTTGGCACAGACACTCAGACAGATGGAGCAGCCAGACTTGGCCTCCACCAGAAACACGGGCGAGGAGAGTCAGGGAGCCCCGGGGCAGGACAACCCCGGTGAGTCCTACTCACGAGCTTCCAGGCTGCGATGCGGAGGGGGACCCAGGCGAGTTCAGGGGTCCCCTGGAGAGGAGGGGACAGAGCTGGGAGTCTGGGGAACCCTGCTTGCTCCCCGCCTCCTGGAGACCTTAGCCTCTGGGGCGGGAGCCACAGGAAGGTCAGCTCCGGCCCTCCCCGCAAGGCTAGGCTCAAGGTCCGATGGGACCAAACTTCCAAGCAACTTCTGGTGTCCAGAGCAAAGTGGAAATTCACAGAAATAGCACCAAAGAAATCCACAGTTCCAGTTATCCAATCAAAACTCACAGTTGTAGCCGGGTGTGGTGGTGCACGCTTGTAATCCTAGTACTTCAGAGGCTGAAACAAGAGGATTACAGGTTCAAGGCCAGCCTCAACTACTTAGTGAGGCCCTCCACAACTTAGTGAGACCCTGTTTCAAAATAAAGAATAAAAAAATAGGGCTGGGGCCAGGCATGGTGGCTCATGCTTGTAATCCCAGCATTTGGGAGGCTGAGACCAGAGGATCGGGGTTCGCAGCCAGCCTCAGCTATCTAGTGAGGCACTCCACAACTTAGTGAAACCCAGTTTCAAAATAAAGAATAAAAAATAGGGCTAGGGGTGTAGCTCGGAGGTAAAATGCCCCAAGATTCCATCCCCAGTACCAAAAAAAAAAAAAAAAAAAAAAAAAAAAAAAAACCAGTTGTGCAAGGAAGCAGGAAGAGTCAACCAGCAGAAAGGAAATCAGTCAATTGAAGGTGACCTAGAAATGATGCAGATGATAGGATGAAAAGCGCTCATTACAGCCGAATCCAGGTGTCCAGAAAGCAGGGGGCAGACAGAAGGCGGTGCAGGGGGTTCTGGAGCGCTCCCGCCGGGAAGGTGGCCCGCAGCACGCGCTGCCCTGGAGGGCCCTCTCCATGCCACCGCCAGTGCCCGGGAAGCCGGGCACACACAGACGCTCACCAAATACCAATCTCGTCTCCCTTCATCTTCGCTCCCATTTTACAGATTGAGGTTCAGAGAGGTTAAAAGTCTCCCCAAGGCCACAAAGTCAAGACACAGGGACAGAAGCCCGTGCAGCCTCCAGGCCTCCGCACGCCTCAGCCTCAGTGCCAGGCCGGCGGGAGGCAGGTCAGCGCCGGGCCCTCTCCTTCCACACCCCACCTGGCTCCCAGCGTTGCCTCAGCCTCGCCTCCCCACTCTGGGCGTGGAGACAGAGAAGCCTCCCGCTGCAGGCAGGTCTCTTCTGCGATGCTGTCACCTCTTGCAACCACCTGGGCTGGGCTCTCTGGCCTGGGCCACCCGGCCCAGCCCCTCCTAGGAGGGCATGTGCCCCACAGGGCCCTGTGCTCCTGCAGTGCAGGCTGAGGGCCCCGTCCCACTGAGCGGTGGGGGGGCTTCATGGACCTCGGTGGTTTAGTTTCCCTTGCAGAGCGGAGCTGAGGCTCTGCAGACAGGCACTCGGTCCCCACCCACCCCCGCCCCCACTCCCCAGGCCAGCAGCAGCCTCCAGCCCTAGGGGTCAGGCTCCCAGAGGGACTGGGGGAGGTGTCAGCCCCACCCGAAGGCTCCAGGACAAGCGGCAGCTCGCAGCCAGCAGAGTCGGGCGACGGGACCTCCGCCGGCTCCCGCCAGGCCCTGGCAGCATGAGCGATGGCGGCCTGAGCGATAAGAAACTAATAATTTATGTTTCCAGCTCCCGAGGCCGGCGCCAAGGGAAGGCTGAGCCGCAGCCACCCCCTCGCTGCAGCGGCCGCAATCCTTTATTGCACAAATTATTAACGACCAGAGAATGAATGACTGTAATCAGATCAGGGCTGCCAGCACTTTTCATTTCGTTTATTTGTATAAATCCTGAAGTCAGGGTCTGTCCTGGGCTCAGAAAGCCAGCCTTCTGCTGGCCAGGTGCCCGGGCCTCCCGCCCGCACTTACCCTCCCCTACAGGGCTCCAGAGGGTGATGGGGCCGTGGGTGTCGGGCACCCATGGCCACCCCACCGGATGGCGGGCCCCTGGGCCAAGGCCAGAGCTCTGCTGTGATTGTTCTGGGCCGGGGTCCGCCGTCCTCAGCGCGGGCTCCCCACGAAGCCCCTGGCTCCCCCTTACCGGCCACAGTGAGCCCCGGGCAGGGCCTGCCCCCTCCCGGCCCGCTGTGCAGCCGCTTGCCTCGGGCTGAGCCTGCCTGGTCCTCTCACCAGCCCGCTCTCGGTCTCATTGACCTCTCGTTATACTACGGCGCATAAATTCAGATTTGGAGATCTTATGTTCCATCATAAATTGGGCTGGCAGACTTCCGATCAACAAGATAAAGCTGTCTCCTCGGAGGTGGGTGTTTTATGAGTCTTGGCCGGGGCGCTGCAGGCAGGGCGGGGGTGGGAGCCCGGTCTCGGCTCTGCGAGCCTCCTGCGCGGCTCAGGAGGCTGGATGGAGCCCAGGGTGGCACAGAACCAGCCCCAGGGACCGGAGGGAGCCTGCGCCCTGCGCCGGGGAGCCATGGAGGCACGGTCAGCACGGGACCCATGTGTGGCTGCGAGCACGTGTGTTCTTCCTTCCGTGGCCGGGAGCTTGGCTGTCCAGGGCTCTGACCCACCCATTCTGGGGTGCACCTGGGGTCACAGTGCACAGCTCGGGGTTGTGCAGCACCGTCCTGCTCTCCTGGAACAACCTCAGGGCTGCCAGGTGCCAGCGCACCACACAGCGCCGGAGATGAGGGGCCTGGGCTGCTTGGCCAGTCAGAGGAAGAGCAGAACTCTCGTCTACGCGGCCCTCCAGGACACCAGCCACAAGGCCACCACTGGCCACCTGCCCACTGGGGCAGGGGACTCGGCGTGGATGGGGCGGCCTCAGTCTACACCTCGGAAGGCCGTCTGGGGATGACCCATGGCGGGCAGGAGAACTCACGCATTGCCACCTAAGCGTGCTCCCCTGGGAATCCCGGACTCCACAAGGAGCTCGGTGGCTGGCCAAGTGCCTTGGGCTCCAGCCAGCCCGACGGTGGCGGTCTCGGACCACCATGCCCTCTTCATGGTGCCGCTGGTTCAGAGGTGTGGCCGGCTGAAATCTTAAAACACACTGCAACTACAAAGCGCAACTCCATCCAGTCTGCTCAGGGCCCATTTCCCTACATAAAGAAAACCAGCCATGTGCGGTGGTGCACACCTGCAATCCCAGTGCTAAGGAGGCTGAGACAGGAGGATCGAAGGTTTGTGGCCAGCCTCGGGAATTTATCAAGATCTTGTTTCAAAATAAAAAAATAGAGCCGGGCGTGGTGGCACATGCTTGTAATCCCAGCATTTGGGAGGCTGAGACTGGAGGATCCGGGTTCGCGGCCAGCCTCAGCTACCTAGTGAGGCATTTCGCAACTTAGTGAGACCCTGTTTCAAAATAAAGAATAAAAAAAATAGGACTGGGGGTATAGCTCGGAGGTAGAATGCCTCTGAGTTCAACCCCTAGTACCACAAAAAA